>JANZYN010000102.1:0-114416 GCA_025583755.1 Cordyceps tenuipes
CCCCCCTTCCCATCCTCCTCCCATCCAGCACCGTTTCAAAAGAAGACAAAGAAGCTTTGCTCGCTCTGCCTCGCCCTTCCTCCTTCCGGCAGCGTCAACCCCGTCCCCCTTGCCCTGCCAGCATGGCCGTGGTGGCCGTGGAGGACCTGCCGCAGATGTGGCAGCGGCCCAGCTTCGAGGCGCTCCTGGCCGCGCTGGCCGGCCTGACTCTGGGGCCGGCCGCCTGGAACCCCTACCGCGGCGGCGGCCGACCAGGCCAGATGGCCACGACGGTGGCCGCTCGGGGCGCCGAGTCGCGGTACCTGGCCTCGGTCGTGAGCAGCCCGCTCACCTGGCTGACCGACGACGGGCAGCGCGAGGCCATCTGGGCGACCGCCGCCCGGTGCGTCTCTGAGCGCTGCGGCCGCATGGCCGTCGGCGACCTGGAGCGGCGGTGGACAATAAACGCCGCCGCCGCGGCCCCGGCGGAAGTCCTCGCCGTGTGGCCGCCGCTGGAGCTGGTGATCCGCGAGCCGGCGGTCGTGGGCGCGGCCGGGCTCGGCTTCAAGACGTGGGCCAGCGCCCACGTGCTGGCACGGGCGCTGCCGCGGCTGTCCGCGTCGCCGGCGGCGGCGCTGTTTCCTCTGTTTCAGCGGCGGAAGAAGAAGCCGGCGGTGCTCGAGCTCGGCGCCGGCACGGGGTTGCTGGGGCTCGCGGCGGCGGCGCTCTGGGCCGCGGAGGTCACCCTGAGCGACCTCCCGGACGTCGTTCCGAACTTGAGACATAACGTGGCGGCCAACGAGGGCGTGGTTGCGGCGCGAGGCGGGTTCGCCCGCGTGGGATGCTTGACGTGGGGGAGCGAGGAGGATGCGGAGTGGTCGGACCAGGAGCTCTTTGGCCAACCTTTTCAGTTTCCGGTGAGTTTTTTTTTGTTCCAGCGGTGTTTCCGTGATGGAGTCGATGAAGTAGCGAAAGTGAAAGCCGGACGAGAGACTTATTTGCGACTTCTAGATTGTGTTGGCCGCTGATGCGCTCTACAATGATGACCACCCCGAGCTGCTGGCGTCCGCCATTTCTCGCAACTTGGCGCTTGGGCCCGAAGCCCGAGCCTTAGTCATGTCTCCGATGCGAGATAACGTTACACTTGGCCTGATAGGTAAATTCAAGCAGATGATGCTTGACTTGGAGCCACCGCTAGTTTGCGGGGAGGAGGAAGAGCTGGTGGGCAGCGATGACTGGGCGGGGGCAGACGACGAGGACGACGAATACGACGAAGAAAAAGCAAATAGCGGCAATGTAAGATGCTGGCTGGGGATTTTCTCGCGAGGTCAGACTCCACTGACGACTAGGGAAGCTTTGGTCAAAGATTTTGCCGCCTGCCACGAGACCACTCCTCCGCAACCCGTTCACGATAGCGAGTCCGGACGATGAACTACAGCCTACAAACAATAAATTCAAGGTAATAGGTGATATAGAGTGACCGAGGAAGGATTTGAAAGCTGAGGGGAAGCTCGTTGACCGGTTCAAAACTCTGAATCACCGATAATGCTTGTGCCAGCTGCCCTCATGGCCACGCAACGCTTGCACCGCATCCGTTGTACGCTTCGAATTCCCGACAGAATCAAAATTGACAACGAGGAGTTTTGTCTGTCCACTTCAAATGTTGCATCATGACCAGTCAGAGGGTCAAAATGGCTGAGGTACACCGCCTGGTAGACGTAACCCCCCTCCCATTCTGTGGCTGCTGTCGGCTGCCTACCGATGAAGGATGCTTGCTACCCACCATCTTCACCAGACCCGGGACTCACAGCAGCAATTCTCAAGACTCTTGCATTCAGAAACGTTCCGTAGAGTATCAATAGTGGCCCAGTACCACCTCCTCAATGGCAAACACTGCCTGGTCGCCACATTCCGCCCGCGGAGTTGGCGACCACTGCCCCGTATCTTTACCGTCATTCAGGCACACGGCCCCCATATTACACTATCATAAAACAACAGACATTTTCGTGTTCGTACAACTTGCACAACCGAGACAGTTCGCACTTTCCAACTGGCAAGGACTGAAGCACGGTACCCGCTGGGGACAGTTTAGGAGGACGACAAGGGGCTGCGATCGACGAGGCGTAGAATGGCAAAAACATGGGATCAGGGACAAGAGAGGAGCAATTGAGCAAGGTGTACACAGTCGCAAGGCGTATTACAAACAAAGGAAGCTCCCCTCTGCTGTCGTGATACTCTAGCTCGGCTTTGTTGTCCGGCCGCCGCAACACGAACCGCTAAGCAGCGGCAGAGCAGCGTGGAAAGGGCGACAACGGAGACACAATCGGGAGCAGCAGGGGGAAATCGCGGCGAGACGCTGCAACTGTGGTCTTGGATAGCACAAGTGCTCTGGTTCGGCGGTGATCCTTATGGGTTAGGGGGGGGACTGTCTGTGAGTGACATAAGGGACAACGACACGGGGTAAGAGCCAGTTTCGCCCTTGTGCTGCGCTGATCCTACCCCATGGCCGGGATTTCGTGTTATACTGTAGGGAGGATGGCGTAATGGGTGGTTCGTAGCCAGACTACACCGGTGCGGAGAGGGTATCGTGGTCGCATCTGGTGGATGACGAGGCAGAGATGGGCGCGAACCACACCATATACGCCTCACTTCCTGCAGATGTGAACAGGGGGTGCTTTCTTTTTCTCAAGAAGAGGGCACGAAGAGGCCAAGATTCTGAAGCCGGACTGTGAATCAGTCTGGTGATGAGGGACCTGCATATGGTTGGTGGTTGACTGTGTTGCGTCTGATTCCCCAACAGACGCCGGCGGTCAAGGAGAAGGAGAAGGAAAGGGCGGTACAAGGCTGAATACGCAAAGGATTAGAAGAAGAAAGAAGAAGGAGGTCGGTAGATGAATAAAGGCCGAGACAACTATAAAGAGGCTAGCCCGGCCAACCCTTGGCGCGATCGTTTGCATCGTTCGTTTCTGCTCTGCGCATACATTCAACACATACAACTACAAACACTCTGCACACTGTTCGCACTGTTTGCAAATACCTTGTCGCTTCGAACAAAAAAAAAAAACAGGTATTGCAAAGAATAATTTTTTGTCATCAGTTACATTACTTCTCTTTGACACTTGTCCTCCTTTACAACAACCTCCTACACTTCTTTGTGCTTGGCGGCGGCTTGTTCGCTCGTTTGCTTCCCTCGACGGCCCAGGCTACGAACTTCACTTCCATCATCACCACAAACTACCAGCTTTTGGCTCTCACTTCAAACACCTATACATGCAAATTGTTTGATTTTAACCAAGTCTTCATTTGCATCCAATCTATCTTGTTAGTATCTCCATCCAACTCCTCTTTGCCCACCACCACCACCATGTCCTCCTCAAGCGGTATTACAAACGCCGTCCATCGCGAACAAAGCACCAATACTAACCCTCTCTACTATACACAGTTAATCGCCAATTCATCGAACCATCACAGCACAGAAAAGGATGGCCGGCATGATGATGTACACTCCGGTACAAATCTACTGGCTCCTAGTGCAGTGGTTCATCCACTCCAGGCAAAAAATCGACGTGGTCGGCCCTACATTCGAGGCGATATGGGGCCGACCGCTTCGAATCAACCAATTCCGATATGTCGTGAACAAGTACGGAAAGGATCCTGACTATGGGTAAGTGCTAGAGAAACAATTAGTGCCCTCCCCCCCCCTCCCCTCCCGGCGGCTATTCACAACTCCATGGCGCTGATGGCGGCTAATCACTGTCAACACAGGTGCCCTGCGTTAACTGAAAACCCACCGTACGTGAAGCCATGCCCTAGCAACAGCCTAGAAGGTATCCCGTTAGGGCCAGCCTGTGGCTTGCCACTGCAAGGGATCCGTAAACCCGACCAAACGACCCGGACACACACACCCGGACAGACGACAAGCCAAGCCACCCAACAGAGAGACTTGTCCGGCAACGCGATACGATACGACAGGCCGGGACAGCAACCTGTCGCACCGATGCATGTGCCTGGAGCGCCAACCAACTCGAGACAGGCTCGGGGACGCCGCAGGAGCGACGTTTCCCGAAGCACCGCTCGGCAACAGGCACACGCAGAGCTGCAGGTATACCACCAGGCAGTCGAGCAGCTGGCGCGGCAGCAGCGGCTCAGGCAGCAGGGTCTGCAGCCGCAAACATGGCAAGCGCCGCCGCCGCCGCGCCCAGAGTACGGGATGTATCGGCCACAGCATCCCAACTACCAGGTAAGTCAAGCCCGCCAGACCCTTCCCCCGACCAAGTCTCCGGCATCGATGCCCACCCGCGAATGTTCATCAAAGCCCGGCTGCTAACCACCCCTTTCCACCTCGGCAGTTTCCCGCATTCGGTCATCAGACCAACTATCCCGCTGCCATGCCGCACGCACCGCTCAACCAGCCCATGCGCCAGAACCCGGGGCTCACCACCCACCCGGGCGCCTTCGTCGGCAGCGCACCAGCCTGGATGGCCAACGCGAACCCGAACTACCTAAGCCGCCAGCCCGTCCATCAGCAAGCGCCAAATGGAGTCCGCCCTGGACAGGAACGCCAGCCGCAGGCGTGGGTTCCCAACTGGGGCGGCTACTCGACGCAACGCTTGCTGGAGACGGGTCCCGCGGCGATGGGAGAGTCGCAGGCCATCCAAAGCGCTGGCGTTGTATACAACGACGACGAGGAGGACCTCTACGGAGGTCCCGAAACAGAAGGCGTGGTGGCCGAGCAGGTCGCGGCCGCGGAACCGCAAGCAGCCGAGCAAGAAGATGAACCACAAACGACGCCAGATGAAGAGCTGTTCGAAGAAGACGCGCCCGAGGAAGGAGCGCCCGAGGAAGCGCCCGAGGAAGACCTATTTGGGGAAGAGGTGTCACCCGCCCCCTCGGTCCCCGCCCCCTCGACTCCCGTTCCCTCGGCTCCCGCTCCCCCGACTCCTGCCCCCGTGACCCCCGCCCCCGCGACTCCCGCACCAGAAGCGCCGCCGCAGGAAATCACGGTGGCTGCTGCAGAGGAGACCGCCGACCCGGGCGCACAGGCGCTCCTGAGTGGAACCGTCGACCCGTCACTGGGCGTGACCAGCGATCAGGTCGTGGACCTGACCAGCGATCCGTACATGGGCGCGACCAACGATCAGGTTGTGGACCTGACCAACGATCCGCCCCAGATGGACTACCCAGAGTTCAACTTCGAGCCCATCGACGCCATAGCGGAGGCGTCGGCGAGCGAACACCTGGGCGGCGGCGCGTCACAGGTGCCCCAGCAGCCGGACGCTGCGACGGACGACTTCACCAACTTCGACGCGATGCTCCGCGACAGCGGCTGGGAAGACGGCAACTGGAACGACAGCAACTGGAACGACAGCAACTGGAACGACAGCAGCTTTGCAGACTACCTTAGAGAGCAGGGCTGGGACGAGGTCGAGTTCCCGATGCCGGCGGGCCTGGACGCGGACCCCCCGCCCGACGGGCAGGGAGTCTGATGCGGAGGGGGCCGCCGCAGCAAGCATCGTCGACGGACTTGGAGCCAATCGGTGCCGTCCGAGGTTCTAGGGAAACGCCCGAGCTGTCCACGCGTTTTGTGGTTGTTGGTTGTTGCTTCTTCTTGCTCAAGGGTTTGCTTCCCCCTCAAAAAGGAGGGGCTGGGAATGAATGCAGGGGGAAACTGGGTCGCTGCTCGTCATTGTCGTGGTAAGTTGTCGCGTTGCCGGACTTGATGCTATTAACTCACCTTTAGGGAACTTTTTCTTATTGACTCTCAACTCCGGAGAGAGCATGAAGAAGAAGGAGGACAAAGGTGCAAGTCTTCTCTCATCCAAGGTCAAGAGCAAAGCCCAGACTTTTATACCTAAAATAGAGTCGAACCCCCCCCCCCCTTCCCCCCTTGCCTCCCCCCTCTTTGCCATGAATTGGTCAGAAAGATGTGATCTGGAGGGTAGCTGGCCCACCCTCCTTTGGACAACAAATTCAACGCAAAGGCCGGGAGGGGCAAAGGTGAGGCTTGATGAGGGAGGAGTGGGGGACGGGACGGGAAAGCGCTTGGCCGTGGTGGTGGCTTGGTAAAGTTTTGTTGTTTTAATTCGTCTTGGGTCCGGAGTTCTCGGGGTCTACAAAAGGGTTTGGTCGTCACGACATATCTTGGCATATTGGTTGGTATATTGCGTTGGTGCTTTTGCGTGCTTTTGACCTATCAAAAGCAAAAAGGCACTGCCTGGTGAGGCGACAAAATGCGGCTGGAGAGCTGGTTGCCTCTTGTTTTTTTTTTTCGTTGGCGTTACACATTGGGTCGGAATGAATGATTTTTTATCGGGTTGGACGAGAATGGGTGGTTTTTTTCATTTCTTGTTTACATTATACCCCCCCTTCTTTCTGCCGTTCTGTTTATTGCGCGCCTTGTCTTATTTCTTGGATGCTTTACATGTGGAAGATTTACGAATCGCATCGAATTTCGTTACCGGATATACAATGCCTATTCTTTATACATAGCTTATCTGTTTGCATGGGCACCATAGCATACTTTATATACATGCTGCTACAAAATACCAACTGTTGTTTTTGCTTCCACAAACTTTGTATTGATTTGGTCGTATATCTGTCATAGATTGTACTATGCTATATAAATAAACACACCATATGTATAACCGTCCAAAGGCGCAGGTAAAAAAATATGAAAAAGAACGGAATGTCATGGCTCATAGGAAAGAAAGTGGTGGGGGTATCTTTGGCGATGTCTGCGCTGTGTGGTGGTGTGATAATGATGATGCATGCAAGAGTGACATGCGCCCAAATAATGAGCGTGGACGGGAGAAAAACAACAGAAAGAACAGCAAACACCGACAGGAATGAAAGTGCAAAAGACAATAGAGAACGTGTGACAAAAATATGGATGCAAAAACAAAAAACGGCTGGGGGTACGGCAAAAGCGCGCGCCCAACATGCTGAATTTCCAGCCTGTTGTCGCACCAAGAAAAAACTGGCGAGCCTATCAGGCCTGTCATGTTGCCCGCCGGTATTTTTCAGGAGCGGGAGACTGCCGGCGCGCGGATCACCGTCGGAATGATGCGAAATCAGTCAACGCAAATATGTAGTTGTGCAGGGTCCCGTGGTCGCAAGCTGCAGTAAATTGTGGCAAAATTCCCGCCTCATTTCGCTGTGCTGAATGTCATTTTGTTGATTGGTATGGCAAAGGTCTCGCCTAATCCACCGCGCCGAATGTCCTTTTGTTGAGTGGTGTTATCAAGGTATGGCGAAGGCATGCCAAGGAACGGCGGCTAGGTATGTCCGAGGTGTGTCAAAGTTCTTGCCGGCACACCGGAGGTATTGTAGAGATTTCAGTTAAACTTGGATGATGAGGTTCCTCCGAGAATCGGCCTCTTCAATCGGAAAGCTACACACAAATTTGAACAGTTCCCGCAGGTAGCCATACCGAGCTTGGGACGTGCTCGCCATAGTCTGTACTGACTTGGCCAAGTCTTGCGCCGACACTCTCTTCACCCGTGAGGAGAGAACAAAGCTGCTTCGAGGAACGAAACCATCGTTGAGAATCGCTTCCTTGTACTGCTGCAGCAGCGTGGCATGCGTAGCAAGAGACCCAAATGCACCGGGCTGCAGTTCGGATACAAACTTCTGCAGTGCCGTGGCACCCGTCTTGACGTCTAGAATGGACTCCTTGCTGAATCCAAGCTGGATAGCGGCGCGCAAAACGAGAATCTTGGCACGCGTCACATTCAGGTCTTCGGTGGCGGTGGATGTAGTGTTCGTGCTTGAGGTTCGGTTGCTGTTGTGCGAGTAGCCGGACAAGTTGGACGCGCTACTTGGCCAGCGGCTGCCGTGACCACCGTCGCTGGTGGGACCTAGAATCATGATGTTGGGCATCTGAGGGGATCGGCTTTCCGGTGAGACTGGTGTGTCTTCGAACTCGGTCACTGGAGTCTCGGGTACATGAGGGGGCTTTCTTGGTCGCTCCTCTTGGTATGAACCCTTGCTGCTGCCCTCTCTTTTGGACCGTGAGGAATGGTTTGAAGAACGGCTTTCTCTGCCCGTTTGGGGGGGAGAGTGGTAGGAGTAGGAGAAGCTTGTCTGAGTGGGCCGAGGCGTGCTTCTCTCCGATCTGGATGCGCTGAGCCCTTCGCGGAACAAGTCACCGAGATTATACGTTGCCTCAATAGCAGCGATGAAGAGATTCTCATCTGGTGGATTCCCTTCCCGTCGATTCTGACGGATGCTGAAGAGCACTTCTGTCAAGGACCAACAAGCTTTCAAGATTCTGTCCGACTCATCCTCCAGAAGAACGCTTCGTTGCTTCATGAGGCGGTGGCAGAGAGTGACGTAAAAATCAAGTGTGCGTTCTCTGAATTCTTCTGGAAGGGTTCGGTTATCCTGGCCACTGTACAGACTAGGACGGGTCAGCATCTCGACGAAAGGGCACTGTCAAAAGAGAGCCTGCGTACTGGTTGTTAAGTTCAAAGCTAACACGCAGCGTTGAGTCGAAATTCTCATCCTTTCTGGGCCGGAGTTCAAATAGCGCTTGGCAAAACTTGCGGCACAAATTCAAGCCGTCGCGGACATTGAGAGAGTCCTTGTCACTGGTTTCGTCATTGTACAGCCGCTCGCACAGCTTCCAACACATTTTCCAAGCATACACATGGATATCAGAAACCGAAGAGCCGCCTAACTCTCGCTTCTGACGCCGCGCGTTGTAACTGCCAAACTCGACACAGCATGCCCATGCTGTGTTGAATAAAAGCTTGAGTCGCTCGATTTCATTGTGTTGTCCGCTTAGCTGCGCTCTGCCAAAAAGCCCCTCGCCGTCAGAATAAAGATCGTCACCGTCATTGTCTTCGGCTTCTGTTTGCTCCTCGATTTCTACGCAGTGAGTTACTTGATCCGCAGTGTTTTCCATCAGATACGTACTTTCTAGGCTGCTCGTACTGCTTGAGCGCAAGCGGTTGCTTTCGGCCAACATATCTTGAAGATCCTGAGCCTGTGGGGTGGAATTATCGAGAGTAAACCTCGCTGGTTTAATATCGGTCTTGACTGGAGGGAGCTCTTGATAGGTCTAGCGACGGTTAGGGTCAGTGTTCCGGCAACATTCAGGCAAGTTGCTATCCTACGTTGAGTGGGCTGGAGGACAATCTGGCGTCTTCCATTTGCGGTGAGTTTATTTCGCCAGTTTGACTTTGACTTGCGCGTGTGGTGGAATCGCTTGAGGTCTGTGGTCATGTCAGCGGCGGGTTGCTCTGGAAAGGACTGCTGCTGCTAGCATACCCAGCTTTGGAAGCTCTCGGGAGCGTGGATGACTGAGTTTGCCTCCTCGGGGCCCTTTTGCCGGATGCTATCAGGAAGAGTAGTCTTGAGAGGCAAAAGCTGAGAGTCGTCAGTATGTGATTTAGAAATAGAAAAAGAGGAGGGGTACCTCAGTGTGCTGTGTAGGGTCGCCGTCTTGAGGACTCCGCAGACCGTCGACGATGTCATCCTCGATTTCGGTGGCTTCTGTGCCATTTGAAGTGACAGGGGACGGGCCAACTAAGTCACTGGGACTGAGGAGCTGGTTGGGGTTGGGGTTTGAGGATATGCGGTTGGCGGAGCTTGGCTGGAGAGAGCTGGAGCTGGTAGTTGGAGGAGACGAGCTGGGGAAGGTGTTAGTGACGGCTGGTCCGGGACACGGGTCGAGGAGGGACATACTGAGGTCGGAAAAACAGAGGTGATAGAGGGGAGCTGGTGCTGGCAGACAAGTCGCCTTGATGAGACATGGTGAAGGCCTGACTATTTGAGATGGGATGTGGCAAGAGAGCTTCAAGCGACATGGCGAAGGAATAGTTAGCAAACGGGGTGGATGGGGATGGAGGTGGGAGAATAGTCGGGGAGAAATGGGCAACTGTGGATGAGAGGGCGAGAATGCAAGCAATGGTTTGCCGGGTATATATAATCTGGCGACCAACGAGGGGGGAGGTGGAAGTTGGGGGGCGACGCAGAGAAGACAATATTGGATTCTCAAGGCAGCGAGGGAGGTATGGCAAAGTGCCTGGCCGTGCAAAGAGGTCTGGTGGGGGAGGCGCGGCAAGTTTAGCTAAGTAAGGCCAGGCACAGGAGAGGAGGCGGGCAAGGCGGCGGATGCGGTGCGACAGTGCGGTTGCAGTTGGAGTTGCGGATGCGATGGGAGCCTTGGGCTGGCGGTGAGCCAGGCTTTTTAATGTTGGGGTGGTGGAGGGGAAGTGGAAGGCAGAGAGCAGAGAGAGGTTGCGATGGCTGGTGGCCAGGCTGAGAAGATGGGTTGATGGGTGAAGGATGGGATGGGATGGATGGGATGGGATGGATGGGTGGTGCGGTGGCGGATGGAGAGAGCGGCGGCTTGAAGGAGGAAAGAGACGACAAGGGCAAACAGGCAAACGGGCAGCGGGAGGGAGCTGTTGTATTATTATTGTGCGTGCGTGGGTGAGTGTAAGATGGATGTGAGGTGGCAGGCAGGCTGCAGGTTTGCGGCGCACAGCGACGGCGATGGCGAGGTGGCTCAATTGCCCGACCGAGCAGGAAATAACATGACAGCGCGACGAGGACGAGACGGGAGAGGGTGTGGGGGAGGCAGAATCACAGAAGCCAGAATCAAAGCAACTTCCAGATGCATACTACTTATGGAGGAAGACAAATGGATGGATGGGCTTCACATGGGGGATAGTCGGTAGGCGGTACGGTGCACCTAACAGTCTAGCAGGTAGCGCTGCGACCCCAGTCTGTGCAGATGCGCGATATGCCCTCTACAATGCGGCACATTAGTACTGAATGTGGTTAGCGCCTGAGTTAATGCTAAGAGGGCGAGAAATCCCTGTGACTGGGTCCTGGGTCCTGGGTCCTGCAGATGCGCCTCTTTTCCCTATTCTTATTCGCAGCTTTTGCTTCTCCCACCTTAGTCTCAACTAGTATTCGCTTCTATCTATCATTCTTATTCTTGCACTCGCGCTAAGAGGATGGACCGATGGCCGGATTTGTCGGTCGAGTTTGAGAGATGAGAGAATATCGCAATGGAAAAATTCAGCTATTGACGCGACCCGATCCTGTGTTTTGATTTCCGCTGCTGCACACGCATGCAGCAATTCGGCTGACACAGCTGCCTGCCTGTGCTCCCACACACACTCCCCTCCCTCCCTGCGGCCTCGACTCAGCTAGGTCTGTTTATATGTTCTGTATGTACTATGGATGCATCTTGTCCATCACCATATTGATTGGGTTTCGTATTGTCAAGTAGAACCCTGCTTTGTTCTAGCTCCGTATTACAGGCTTTAAATTCGTAGACACAGACTCCCCAGCTGTAGCACCTGTTCGTCGGGGCCCTCAACCGTTTGGGCCGGAGACGAACCATGGAGCATGGGAGCTGCCTATATATAGATGAAGTAGGTCGGTAGGTAGGTAGTACAGGCATCTACCTAGGTACTCCGTGGTGGTAGAGATAGCCTCGTTCTGCTAGCACCACCCACCCACACAGTGCTTTTTTTATCCCCTTGTAACTACCTCTAAGCTTGTCTCTTGCACAAGATATCCCACGGCAGCGAGGTCACCAACTTGGTGAGCAGTCACCAGCCTTGTTCGCTCTCTGCAGCCTCCGGCGTCTCCTCGGTGTCCACCATCTATCCTGATGTGCGACAGTGGTACAGCGGCCTTGGTGTCACTAACCTAGTAGCACTACGTAGTACCTTCGAGGTAGAGCTCACGCAATACGGACGGGTTGTACTGATTATAGGTGTATCGTGTTCTTTTGTCTTGCTATATACCTGCTTATTATTCGTATGCATGAGCATTTGTGTTTACGAATTATCATCTACATGAGCCCCCGCCACTTCTATGTAGCCATCTGACTACTGACGCGCACAGCCATGTCTCGATCCCTTGCAGACAGCCACGGGACAGGGTAGCCGCCGCCAGGCTTGTAGGCTTGCTTCGTTCAATCAACACTGCCTAATAAAACAGGCAGCCTGCGAGAGAGAACATCAGTCACCCCTCCTCCTCTTCACCTTGACCCAACTTCATTTTCGGCTTGACCATCAAGAATCAGCATGCCCCAGTAGTTCCAGGACTACCCAGTACCAGGACCAGCTATAAAAAACGCACCACTGCCAACTCCATCCTGACAGCCAGGCCGCGAGGCTGCAACGCCATCTCGACCAGGGCATCTCCCCTCTCCTTGAGTGACTTCGTCTTTCATAACCTACATACCAGTCAAAACACTCTGTAGCAGGGCCTACTGCAGGTCGAATCCGCCTGGCCGGCCTGGCCAGTCTGGTACGTTCCCGTGGGCCCTCCATGCAAGGCGACAGGCTTTGGCGCTTAATTCAGGGTCTAGCTAGCCAACGATAGTTGGCCATTTCTGCCGGATGGTGTGCTTGAATCCCGAGCTGCTTGCTTCTCAACACCCCTTGTGATTTTTTTTGCCCTTCTGCCCTCCCGTCCCTTAGTACTCAACACCACTTCTGACAGCGCTGTCTAGCAGTCAACGCCGCCTGCAATCCCAACCAAGTCAATATCCGAACCAGCTGAGGCCAGCTTTTGCCGACTCGCAACCCACAACCCGCAACAGCCGCGTTGATTATTACTATACTATCTTCTGGGCATATATGATGTGCACGTATCTTCAGCTTTCGAACGACACAGCCTGGTCTGCTCCATGTTGCACAACCGGGCTGGATTCAATACCACCCTGCTGGTCCCCTCCCTACCTTGTTCCAGCACCCATGTCGTCTTCTAGTGTAACTGGGCTGCTCTAGTGAGGCCCCAACTTGCAAGTCACAACTCAGACAAGACACAAGACTAAGACCACGTCTTACTCCGCATCCTCACCATGACTGGCCGCTTGGTCCCGACAATCTGGACTCCCACTGCTTCCTGTCCATTTTTCTAGGTTTTCCTTGCACCTTGACAGAACAAAATACCAAAATACCCAACCTTGTCACGGCCTCCCTCCTCACGCACCACATTTTACTACCCACCCTCGCTGGTTGGTCTTCAACGGCGATCCCTTCATGGCTGCACAAAAGTGGCTGCATATAACTGCTGATTGCGGATGGCACGAAGCCCCGGAGGAGCTAAATCGGCTCGCTACGGACTTATCCCGAGAGGCGACATCGCAACCCCAGCCGCAGTTCCTGTCGCTTTCCCCCGCCGCCCTAACTGCAGTTGCGCGTTTACGACAGCGCGCTCTGGTTGGTTTTGCTACACTGTAGCCCACCGCCGATTTTGTAATTTTGGTGAAGTCGCCCCTTTCGTCACTTGAGCCTAGACCCGCCTCTGTTGGTCTTGATATCCATCCCTATTACCTAGATGCCACCAACACCCAGTAGTATGAACAGCAATGTGAGTCTTGATCCGTCATGATTGTTCGCGGCTGCATTGAAAACGAATGCTCTTGATGAGCCCTGGATTTTTGTCAGCCCTTGGCTTCACATGATAGCACCTGGTCGTGTCTCTGGCACCCTCCAGGCAAGCCTTGCCATCGTGCAGACATCACTATAGCCTTCGACCATATCATAGCTGACCTTGTCGACCTTCTGCATCTCAATCCTGGCGCCTTTCGGGTTGTCGTATCCGCACCACCACAGGTTGAACTGCTCGGCTTGGATGATTGGCGCCGCATCGCGTTACACAACTCACCATCGCTTGTCCCGGAAAAGCAAAGACCGCCATCCGTGGACGTCACATCGGCGAGGCTTTTAGCATGGCCCTTTTTGCAGAATACTTTCATTCTGTGGCATGCGTAGTTGTCCGTGGCTGACGCCTTCCTGTCGTGCAACGTCAAGGCCGCAGCCAGCCACCCCGCCACCCTCCCTTGCCGGCTCTGCATGACTCTTTTTATAGCAGGCCCGGCGCGAAATATTTCGTCCTGACCGCCGAAGGCTTCCGTTACTGTAGCGCATGACCAATGATGTGCAAGCCTCCCTCTGACCCTGCGCCGTCGGTCGGACGCCGTCTTCACGTTTGGCATTTGTTCATCATACATAAAACATTCATTCCAAGATGTAAATGTGTCTTCTCATGTGACTATTGCAAAAGTTCCCCTATTGTACGCCAAACCATCTAGCGGAGCATGAAAAAAAGTGCCCAAAAAACGCCATCCCATGAAGCCTGCGCATCGCATTGCAGCGAGCTGTGTTTTTTTATGCCAGTTCGTTGAGCTTCTGCTTAATCTCGCTTCGGCCGTCGGGGGTATATCTAACGAATCAGAGAAGCATGCGTTAGCGATTCGAATTTCATGTCAGCGAGAGGATGTGCGGGTAGTCGTACTTGAGGAGCTTCTCGATGAGGTCGACGTGAGTCATGATCATGCGGCGGCAGCAGTAGCGCTTCAGTCCAAGTTCGTCCATGGCATCACTATGACTATAGGTGAGACAATTATTCCTAACCGCGCGTCTTCGATACGTACCCGTCAGTCTTCTTGGGGTCGGCGATGAGCTGCAGGTAGCGCTCCCAGAGGTCACCAGTGACCTGTCAACAGGTTAGTCGGTCTTGCGCATCGCGGTCGGGCATCGGCGCTTGCATACCTTGCCACAAGAAAAGCAGCGAATAGGAATAATCATGTTGGCGACAATAAAAACGCGAGGACGTCTCTTTTGTTGTTAGTCGAAATGAGGAGCTTTAGCTACTGGGAAAAGTTCATGGTTGGAGAGTCGTCGAAAGTGTGGCACCATGATTTTCTCCGCGCCCGAGGTTTGGCCGGCAGCGCCAAAGAAAAAAAAAACGTCGGCCTTATCTTATCGTAGCCTCAAAAGTTCACCAAAATTTCATGGCTGGGTGTAAACCGAACTTTTTCTATTCAGTCCAACCTTGTCACCAACGCCAATCGCGGTGCATAGTATTTCACGCGCAACGCCACGATGGCTAAGAACAAGACTCATCGGGTCAAGGTCGACGAGACAAAAAAACGCAAGAGGGACGGAAATGACAGCGAAATAATGGCCAAGAGGGCTCGCCCTCGGGATGCAAACGGAGTGCTCCCCGAGCCGACCTCAACCAAAGATCTGGCCACGAGGCTTGATCGCTCGGATACTTCCTGGAAGATCTCCAAGCCCATGGGAGGGCGAATGTTGGATATCGATCCTATTCTTACCGTCGATGGAGAGTATGTTGCATCCGTTTCCATGTTGGTCATTTCGCAATCGTAGCCAGTACTGATGGATCGTGCAGATACTTAATTCTGGCATACAACACATCAATTCAAGTCTTTTCTGCCGTCGACTCTCTGCTGGTGAGACGGATACCGGTCAGCGCCATTGATGCCTCCACGAAACCAGGCTCGACACCCTCTCCGATCGTCGCCACTCGCCTGTCGACACAAGACACCAGTTTGGTCTGGGTCGCTTGCGCAAACGGTTGGGTGTACCGCATCAACTGGACACATGAGTCTAAGACCTTTGAAGGCTTCCGGACTGCGTCCAAGACGGCGCGCGCCATGTCTATTGTGCCTCTGGGGGGCAAGGCTCGCTCCAAAGAGATTGTCATTGTCGCCGAGTCAGACAAGCCCACTCGAATCGAGCTGGTGGCCTACGAATCGGACCTCTCGTCGAAGCCCAAGCCCAAGTCACTCGTGTCTCTCAAGCGCCCAGGAACGGCAATGCAACTCCTTGAATCCACCAAGGATGGCCGTTTTCTCGTGGGCGCCATCAACGACCTGTTGTTTCTGGGCGTCTCCAAGCAGTTACCTACCAAGGCGGACGAGCTGCAGTACGAGTTCTACGCCTTCGACACGCCAGATCTTATAACTGCGGTGGACCTACGCGCGTACAAGCGTACATCTAAGCATACTCGCGGCGACATCGAAAAAGTGGTGGACGTCCTTGTTGGCGGCGCCCGAGGCGGCATCTACCTCTACCACGACGCCATTGCCAGATGCCAGGCGACCGAGTCTGGTAAGCCAAGCGAAAACACAATACACGCTCAGAAGTACCACTGGCACCGCAAGGCCGTACACTCGGTGAAGTGGTCCAAAGATGGCAACTACATGATTTCTGGTGGATCGGAGAATACGCTGGTGCTGTGGCAGATGGATACATCTAAAAAGGACTTTCTACCACATCTCTCCGGAAGTGTAGAGAACATCGTGGTTTCTTCGGATGGGGCTTCTTATGTCGTTCATCTTGATGACAACTCCACAATGATCCTTTCTACCTCTGAACTGAAACCTTCCGCATACGTATCTGGTGTTCAGTCCGCTGCCGCCAACGTCCAGACCCCCAAGGACCAGCTCGTCAAGCGTGTGTGGGAGGTCCAAGAAAGCGTCCGTCAGCGCATTCCTGCCGCGATCCGCTCCAACGCATCATCTCGCCTCCATGTCTGTGTTGGCGCTGGGAGGCAGTCCACCATGTCTGGACGCTTTTCTGCGCCCCTGCTTCAAGCATTTGATATCGAGACCTTTACCAGCGTTTCAAAACAAGCGTTGGCCCGAACAAATCCCACACATGTCAATATGACGGCAACCGGCCATGCCATTGACGAGCCTCTCGTCACGCACGTCGAATTTTCCGGGGACGGCAAGTGGCTCGCTAGCATAGATGACTGGCAACCTGCCGCGAGGGACATTGACAACGTCAGCGCTGAGCTGAGAGACCAGTTCATCCGAGAACGTCGTGAAATTTATTTGAAGTTTTGGGAGGCGCAAGATGGCGACGAGCCCGTGGCCTTGGTCTCACGAATTAACGGACCTCACGCGACGTCATCCTCGGAACCTGTGCTCGATCTTGCCGCCGATCCCTCATCAACATGCTTTGCCACCATTGGAGGCGATGGCATTGTGCGGCTGTGGCGCCCAAGAACGAGACAAACTAACGGCATTGTATCAAAGGGTGCCAACGGAAAGGACGCCGTCTCTTGGGGCTGCTCACAAATCATCCCGGTTGGCGAAGGGTATGGGGCCGGAGATTTGACGGACGTGGTCGCGGCGGCTACGCCCCAGGGCAAGATCGCATTTTCTGAAGATGGGTCTACAATATTTGCTGCCTTTGGCCTCTCTGAGCTCGGCTCCGTCTACGTGATTGATGCAGCCTCTGGAAAGGTGGTTCGCATCCTCGAAGGTCTCTGGGAGGGCAACCTACATGCGGTTCGCGCACTCTCGCAGTTTGTTGTGGTTCTCTCGGACTCTCTTTATGTCTACGATATTGTAAGCGACGAGCTCCGATATGGCATTGAGGTGCCTCAGCTCGCCGGCATGGAAGACTTGCTGCAACTTGCAGTTGACCACGCTTCGGGCCACTTTGCCGTTACGCTACCCATCGGCGACATCTCTAGCATTGGTGTCTTCAGTCCCGAGGATCCCGAACCGTTGCTCGTGCGGAGCACGCCTCACCGCATCGTAAGCCTGACAACGGCCCCAGGCACGAGTGGATTTCTTGCCCTCGACGACGCCGCACAAATATGGACGGTGACGGAGGGCTCAGACCCGTCATCAATAGTCACGGCGCAGCCGCTCCAGGATATTCACCTGGACGGCAAGGTGGATAACGCTACTGTGAACGGCGAAGCTGCGGTAACCGCCGACGATGACGTGGTGATGGGTAGTGACGACGAGGAAGAGACACTGGCAGCGAGCGGTGTCGCCGACGACGACATGGACCTGGACATGGACCTCGACGATGTGCCTACCAGCGTCATCTCACAGCAAAGCCTGGCCGATATCTTCAATGCTGCGCCAGCATTTGCAGGGTCGTCGGTGGAAGAGATGTTTTACAAGGTTACCGGACTGTTGGGGACCAAGCCGCTGACTTGGTGATGGACGACGCTACGGTCTACAGAATGAAATTTTGTATAAAACGGAGGGTTGAAGAACTGGAGCCGCATTTTATGGGATATACGGAATTAACTCGGAGAGAGCCACGCCTTTCTGACGAAGAGGGCTGATCCAGGTGTGGGGGACGCAACATCTGGCGCAATAGAGTTGCGACTAACGATGGCGCCATTCATAGGCATTAGCTCGGCACGACGCACCACCATGTTGGAACTTGGATCTTGAATTATCATGGGACATATATCAAAACGACATTGTACATAAGAAGCGAGAAAAGATTAACATTGATATTCCCCGCAACGTCATCCTTGAGAGACTTGCAGACTTGACCAGGCACAACCTCAGTGTTCTGTCCGGCCGCGATTCTACTCAAACAGTCGGCTTGAGAGCCGTGCACGATCTCATCACCATGTCGTTCACCTCGATTCCCATCTTGGACCTGGCCGAGGCGCAGGACCCGGCGACCAAGCCCGAGTTCCTCAAGCAGCTGCGCCACGCGCTGATGGAGGTGGGCTTCCTGTACATCAAAAACGTCGGCATCCCGGAGAGCCTGTTTGCCGACGTGATTGAGCAGGCCAAGGCGTTTTTCGAGCTCCCCGAGGAAGAAAAGTGAGTTTCCCATCCCCCGCTCCGGGGCCACGTCCTACATCCTTCTCTCCGTCCCTGTGGCGTCGTCCCCAAAGACCTAACCAGGAAGTGGTGCAAAAGGCTCAAGATTGAGATGAAGAACGCGCCGTCGTTCCTGGGCTACTCGCGGCTCGCCGCCGAGGTCACCGCCGGCGCGGCCGACCACCGCGAGCAGCTGGACCTGTCCACCGAGCACGCGCTGCCCGCGCCGTCCGCGCCGCGGCACCACAACCTGCGCGCGCCGAACCAGTGGCCGTCCGCCGCGCTGCTGCCGCGCTTCCGCCCGGTCCTCGGCGCCTACCTGACCCGCATGGGGGCGGTGTCGCGCCGCTTCACGTCGCTGGTGGCCGAGGCGCTCGGCCTGCCCGCGACCGCGTTTGACGCCTACTTTGACGAGGACCAGCAGCACAAGCTCAAGATTGTGCGGTACCCGGAGGAAGAGGAGGACGCTACCGGTGCCGGTGGGCGGAAGGGCGTGGGCCCGCACAAGGACAGCATGCTGACGAGCTACCTGCTGCAGGCGACGGCGCACCGCGGGCTGCAGGTGCAGAACCTGGCGGGCGCGTGGGTGGACTGCCCGCCGGTGGCGGGCACGCTGGTGGTGGCGATGGGGCAGGGGCTGGAGGCGCTGACGCGGGGCGCGTGCGTGAGCACGACGCACCGGGTGCTGTCGCCGGCGGCGGGCACCGGCGCGCGCCTGTCGGTGCCGTTCTTCCAGGGCGTCAAGGCGGACGCGGCCTTTGCGGACCTGGGCGCGCCGACGGGGCAGCGGCGCGCGGTCCGGGATGATGTCGAGTTCACGTTCAGGGCTGGTGGCCCGGCGAGCACCCTCGGCGAGGCGACGCTCAGGAACCGCGTCAAGAGCCACCCGGACGTGGGCGAGCGCTGGTACCCGGACATCCTGCGGGAGATTCGCGCGGAGCAGCAGGCGGCGGCGGCGGCGGAGGAGGAGGAGGAGAGGAGGAGGCAGGAGGAGGAGGGGTCGCGCGGGGATGGCGGTGGGCATGGGTCGTCGCTCCCGGCGGCCAAGGTGGAGGCGCATTAAATACGATGGAAGGGTCCTTGTGTTTATGTTGAGTTGGTTTCAGATTCGTCAATACGCTCTATATGCTCCAGCCTGCATTCTCTCTCTACGCAACGCCCCTTTCTCCCCATGCCTCGCTCAACTCGCAAGTCTAATAAAAATTTTCAAAAGAAGAAACACCACTTCGTCCCCGTTGTCTTTTCGCAATCCCATAAAACTCCGTGTATCATTGTAGTATCGTGCTGAAATCGTCTCGTCTCCGGCGGCGGGGCCAAGGCCTTAAACGCTGACGGAGGGAAAGCAGTCAGCCATGCCCTTGTTGTGCTTGTTTTGGGCGTGCTCAAGCAGCCTATACAGATGTTAGTTTCCTCTCTCTCTCTCTCTCTCTTGCGCATTGTTTCCAAAGACGCGGGCGGAACGTACTGAGGCGGCTTGGTGGTCTTGAGGAAGGTGGATCGGCAGACGGTGCAGATAATGTCGCAGGCGGCGGCGTTCTGCGCGGGGAAAAAAAAGAGGTCAGTGATGAAGGCCCCAGGGTCAAAGGGCGGCAAGGTGTCGGGAGTCGTCTACATACCACCTTGAGCTGGGACTTGGCCGCGCCGGCCTTGTCCTTGGCGTTGCGCTCGCGCTTCTGCTGTGCCTTGGCTCCCTGGTGGTCTTGGTCAGCAAACTCGGTAGGGGTTTTCGTGCTTTGCCGGGACGGGAGGCAGGATGGGGAGTCGGCCGGGACTTACGTTGCCCATTTTCGATTTTGTTTGACTGGTGGAAGGTGAGTGTGTAGGGTTCTGTAGATTTTCGTTTTCGTTGCGGTTGTTGAAGTGGCGGACTGGAAAAGAAAATACGATGGGAAATGGAAAGAGAAAAAAATTGCGGGGTGTTGTTTGGTGGGTGGCCAGTCTGAGGACTTTTGGTTGGCTGGCTCGGAAAAGGCCGTCGGCGGTAAGACAGCAGCACAAACGATGTAGTTTGCAAGATGATATCTTTTGAGACTATTCAGAATATAATTGAGGAGCTAATTTATACCTTTCTTCTTTTCTTTTTCGTATTGGGGAGCATTTCAGTGATCGTTTCTCACGAACAAGTTGTCGAAATGGCAAAACCGCCTGCGCCACACTTACAAGGGACTGCCACACTTGAACCAGCAACCGCCACAGCCGTTATCTGATACTAATATACTTACTTGCCTATTCTGGAAGTGACTTACTTGTACATGCCATGATGCCATTTCTTCATAAAAGTCAAGTCTATCTATCTTGCACATCAAACATTGGTCCCATACTCCCGAGCTACCGTTCCCTCCCTCTTCAGTATCGCTCGCAGCCAGTCCCGGCGGAGGCGGGAGCGGCGGTCCGGGGCGGCCTGCACGGCGATGATGGCGGGGCTGGGCTACCATCAACCGGGCCAAGAATACTCGCAACATCAGCAAGTACAATATGATTGCACTGGCACAGTGGCATTTTTTTTTTTTTTTTTTTTTTTTTTTTTTTAGAAATCTACTGAATGAGCATACTTCCATCGTCGGCATGTTCTCATCATCAGCCTGCATCCCCGCGATGTGACTCAATTAGAGCCATACAGGCAGACTAGTGCGGGTGATTCCCCATTCACATCGGTCGATCAAGAGCGAAAGAGTGAGAGAATGGCGCCGTCCCTGTGTGCTCCAGTCTTGAAAGAGGACTCGCCATCCAGACTCGGACAATCCTATTTGCGTCCTTTCTATCCCCATCCCCGCGTCCACAGGAGGCATCGTGGCTTACGGCTCGGTCCACTCTCCCCCAACGCCATGTAAGATCACCGGAAGATTTTTTGGAGTATTTCAGTATATGGCGCTAATCTAGAAAAGGTAGGCACACTATCATCAATCACGTGATACGTGGTGGTTGATTTTTACCTCACGTGGGACTCCGCCTCGGTCTACAATCAACCATCCAACACTTATCGCCCGCTACATTGCTCTCCATGATCTCACCAAACTCCAGTTCTGAGGAGCCCCAGCAGCTTCCTCGGGAGCACTGGGGCTTTCTTCCCAACTCCCTCTGTTCTCAGGGCCGACCGTTCCAACCATTGGCCGCCGTTTTTTCAAGCATTCTCCGACCACCATCCTAAAGCTTAAAACTGACGAAGGCGAAGGTATTATGACCGCACTCGCCTATTCCATCTTAGGGCCCTGTGTCCCGCGCGTTGTCACCATCGTCACGGTCCCGATAACAACTTCGGGCGTCTCGGCGCTCGAC
The DNA here is from genome assembly GCA_025583755.1 of Cordyceps tenuipes. NCBI lineage: Eukaryota > Fungi > Ascomycota > Sordariomycetes > Hypocreales > Cordycipitaceae > Cordyceps > Cordyceps tenuipes. The sequence goes on from JANZYN010000102.1 coordinate 21,629, forward strand.
CGAACTACACAGGGCCTCGTCCTCACTCATCAGCCAGGCACGCCACTAGTCCAGCTGTGGCCCTCACTTACGCCTCCGCAGCGCGAGGCCGTCAAGGCGGAGCTTTGCTCCCTCCTCGTGCGTATGCGTTCGCGGCGCTTCTCGTACTACGGACGACCTACGCAACAGCCATACCTCCTGTTCTCAGAATTTGGCGTAGAGAAATTTGCATGTTGCGCCTCTCGCTTAGAGTGGGACGACTCACGTGTGCATGCGCTGCAGGAATATGCCCCAGCGGCTGAACGCGCAGTCAACCTCGAGCGAGTACAGCGCGGCACCACCGGCCCAGATGGCTGGGACCGTCCTGTCCTCACGCATGGGGACTTATCTGACCGGAATATTCTCGTGGACCCGGATACCCTCGCAGTGACGGGCTTCCTAGACTGGGAGATGGCGAACATCATGCCCGCTTACTTTGAGTACGTCGCGGCACGACTGTCTGGGGGCCATCAGCCTGCATGGAGGAAGGAGTTGCTGGATGTCCTGAGGTCTGTTTTGCGCTGCGAGTGCGATGCTGAGCGCCAGGAAGACCTGCGTATTGTGAATCTTGAAGAAGGAGACGACAGATACAGGGGGACGTTGGCGGCGTGGAATGCTCTTGTTGATGTTGAAAGAATCGCGCAAGGTTATGATGATGATTGTGAATGGACTTTTGATCGTTGATGAAGTCACGTTCCTCGATTTCGAGTCAGCGACTCTCACCATGCAATACCAGCATCCAGCACGCTCGTCTGGCGTGGCTTTCTCCTCTTCATAGTTTATTCCTCGGATTGGTGATTGAGCCTTTGGAAGTGAGAGCCTGGTCTTTCTCAACCGCGAACTTGGTAAATACCTGCACATGGCTCACCGCGTGGAACATTTTGTTCGGCGGTATCGGCAAGCAGTTCAAGCCGGACTCCTGGGTGCTCGTGCAGGGAACGGGCGGTGTCAGCATGGCCGCGCTGCAGCTTGCTGTTGCCGCTCGCGCCACCGTCGTCGCCACCACCTCGACGCCAGATCGGGCCGCGCGCCTCACGGCCTTTGGTGCGTCTCATGTCATTTCCCGCACAGCCGTTAAGGACTGCGGTCAGCATGCCCGTGCTCTTACTCCTGGCAGTCGAGGGTTCGATTTCGTCGTCGATGTCGGGGGGGACGAGACCCTGCCGCAGTCCCTCAAATCTAGTAGGTGTAAGTGGGTGCCACGGACTGTTGGCCATGGCTTGATCGGTGTAGGCCTTTATAGTGTAATGGTTACCAGGCGTCCTACTCCGTCCATCTTATAAACACAGGAACGAGGAACAAAAAATCAAGTCACAGAAAGGTGCGACTTTGACCAGAGGCGATTCTTCGGGAAGCTCCATTATTCGATGGGGGGAACCAAAAAAATTGTTCACCGAAAGGTGGGAATTGAACCCAAGGCGATTCGAACGCCTAACCTTCAGGAATCTCCAGAAGATGTAACTGGAATCTGACGCTGATAAGGGAGTTAGTACAGCTGATCTGACAACATGGAATCTAGGGTACTAACCGCTACCGTTGCGCCATGGGTCCTAGCGTGGTTTTTTCTCGGCAATTATTTTCTCTTATGAATTTGGTCAACAGCAAGCCCTCAGAACAAATAAATTAAAGCTACAAAAACAAGCAACAGGGTAGCTGCGGATACGTAGACAGGTAGACACCCTTATTTAAGGATGGGGAGTCCTCATTTTCTCGATCTAGAGCGAGGTGGAGGCAACTCCTCTCACTTACACCATCACCGTTGGTAACCATCCTCTTGGGTCATTCAGACAAGAAATCGGATTTCCTTTTGCTAAGATACATGTCAAACAAATTCTTTAAATATCAAGTAGAATTGGAAGCGGATATACTTTTGGTGTCGCGCTCTTTGCAGCAATCGGCAGCTTTCTCTTCGTACCTCACTCGCACTGACTCTTTGCCTTGCCCGCATTAACCACTGCCAGGGGCTCGATACTGGTATCGCGACGACAAGTAAGCTTAATAAATCAAGGATTCTAAAGATTGTACTGCTTGCTGATTGTTTTAGCAATTGCTCATCAGAGTTAGGTTGACTACATGAAGCATCCATTGGCCGGTCTCACTGGTGCAGTATGCGTAGACTGTGAGAATGGACTTGTACACAATACATGCTAATAAATCTGTTGGTAGGTTGCAGCCGTATACATTGCCGGTGAAGCAGTTGGTGCCCTCACACAAACCGCTGTCGGTGATTGGATGGGTCGTATTCGCCTCATGCAGATAATGTGCGTGGCCGTCACGATCGGAACAGCCACCCAGACGGGCACGGTCAATGTCGGCATGTTTCTCACAGGTCGAGTATTGGCGGGTTTTGCGGTCGGGTATGAATCATTCCCATATGTATACATTTATCGTAGCCACACTGACAAAAGAAAGCGGCCTGGTTTCCACCGTGCCCATATATCTCAGCGAAATCTCGCCCCCGAACCAGCGGCTGCAGCTTGCGGCCGCAGAACTTTTGCTGGGCAAGTTGTAACAAGGTCATAATTTCTCATCAGCTGGGATTCAGGCTGAGTGGCGCCTGCCACGGCATCAGATTAGACAGGCCTAAAATGGGAATCAAAGGCGTTCGACTGGTTTAATCGTTCAAAAGAAGCCCGCAACCGGCAAAGCACCCCAGAAAGTGTCCCGCACCAGTCAGTCTGGTTTCCACGCCATTAGCGGAAATAATCTATTTAACCACGGGAAGGAAAAGAAACAAGACAAATACTGGGTTGCTTTCGTTAAATGAACAAAATGGCACGTAACAGGACAGCGTCAATAGCAGGCTCCGTGGCCTCTGCCAACTCCCTGGGACTGGTTCACTGACAGCCGGTCACGAGGACAAAAACTATAAGCCAGAGCAATTCTCACAGCCATTTTGCGACTTTATGCAACAATTTCCTACAGTATTTCAAATAAGCAATATTACCTAGAGTTTGCGGGAGGGGAAAAAGATTATGTCATGGAAAAGTCCAGAAAATGCGCAGCTTGCGGATCGCTGCTTGCGACAACAAACAGGCACTGCGCGGACAAGGCCATGCCGAGGCTACCAGCAGACGAAGATTTTTTCATAGGCAAAAAGCAGGGCAATACGGTTAATTATATCACTATTACGGCAGTAGAATAAAATTGAAACTTGATACCGCTTACATGGAATCAATCCATTGACAGGAGATGGCAGTTCAGAGTACACTACATTAACATCGAAGTCCACACATATGTCGCGAAAGGAGTGGCAAAATTGGTTCTTAAAGTAAAATAGTGTCCGAAACATTAAGTTGGGACCCATGGCGCAACGGTAGCGGTTAGTACCCAGTCTCAGCATTGACATCTTGCATCAAATGTACTAACTCCCCACAGCGTCAGATTCCAGTATCTGGAGATTCCTGAAGGTTAGGCGTTCGAATCGCCTTGGGTTCAAGTCCCACCTTTCGGTGCAATTTTTTTTGGTTCTCGTTCTTGCTCTAGCTCTCTTCTAGAGCAGCCACTCACTGTTGGGCTCATCGCACACCAGCTTTCATTTTTTTATTTTCTTTATAGGAAAAAAATATTTATTGTTATTGTGTTTTGTGGTCTCGTTTTCTTTCAATATTGTGGCTGAATGTAGGAGGTTGTTGATTTACCCAGCATGGTTCTGCGGTTGTAAGGAGCAGCTGGGCAGGCGAGTGATCTGATGCTAACATCTATGTAAGCGGGGACATCTTGATGAAGGTCTCCATCTCGAATAACGTGGAGACTACCTATGTATGTAATTGATATTAAAAATGACAAACCCGGCATCGTCGCTCTCGTTGCCACGACGCAGGCATTACTACAACTTACACGCACTCGTAACTCTTATTGGATCTTGACCGAGGGGAAAGTTCAGCCCGGGCGCCATGAAATTAATTGGCTTACTGTAGAAACACCCGTATTGATACGAAGTAAACAAGAAACAAGTCAGCATCTGTGAGCCTTGCCTGCTTTTCCCTCGTTTGGCCGTGCAGGGCTGCAGGACAGCGGGTACCTGGTTTAGCGGGCCAAATTTGGTGGGGTTGCCAGGTACCGATCGTCGACAAGACGGGACTGTCTCACGCACTTGCCTACTTGGGAAACAGAGCTTCTTCTGAACACCAACTAATAACATACTTGGGAACAGAGCTTATTCTGAACACCAACTAATATACTTGGGAGCCGAGCTTGTTCTACGCCATGATTGTATTCACTATTGCGTAATTCACTGTTGCGTAATTCACTGTTATGCAGGATTGACTCCCACGGCACCCAGCCACAGTCATCAGTCATGTCTGGCCAACTCAACGACCAAGTGAAGTAACTTGAAGAAAGAAAAAAAAACACTAAAATACATGCCCAGACTTTATGATTTAAGCCGTCTTAACGAGAGTTTTGCTCCCCAGCTCAAATTAAACTCGTGGGCTTATTAGGGCTCAGGGTTCTAGACTCAGGGAATCAAGCTACTATAAATTCCATAAATTCTTTCCTCTCCCCAGTCAAACATCAATCTTACATTCTCCTTCTTACCACATCTCTCACAGCCGCTTTTCTTTCAGTCTCCCATTCCTTTCGACATCATGGAAGAGGAACAAGCTGGCTCATCCGCCAACGCTGACAGGCCCTACTCCAAGGCCGCATACGTCGAGCAGCCTGCCATTCCTAACTACCACATCCTACACGAAAAGACCCCCGCTGTTCAAGAGCTCAGAACTCTTTACAAGTTAAATGACTGGGTTATTACATACTGGCACATAGCCTTGTTCTATATGTTTTCCAAAGAGGATCTCGCCGAGTTGAAAGCGAATCCCCAGGCAGCTCGCGAGTACGGCGATGCCGCTGAGCTCTTCGGTACTCTTCGTACGTTTCTCCTCCTCGTTTTTTGTCTTGCCTTTCATGTTTGCACCGCCACTACAAGTTACAAAATGGCAATAACAATGAAATAACACGTCTATTAGTTACCTCGGGACGCGTCCCTATCAAGTACATGAACCACGTACCAGCTCTTACTACCGTCACAGCACTTAAGGGCACAGCACCACCAACTGCGCCAATCCCGCTGGGCGTCTCGCCAGGCTTCGATACTGGTGCTGCCGATGCGATTACCGAACGAAGTCGCAAGAGAAAGCTATCCATCAATTCGGATACTTCGAGTTTGAAGAACACGGCCACCAACTGGAAGCGGCGCGGTAGCATCTTCCTGGCCTGGCTGAGGCGCTCCAGCAGCGGAGAATCTCGTCCCAAGACGCCGGCCAACACGGAAACGGACCTCTTGCCCTCTGTCGTTTTGTTGGACAAGGGAAAAGGTCGCACGCGTGTGCCTTACGATACAGAGAAGGCCGACAACACAAGAACAGGATATACCGCGCCTCGGCTCGCATCTCGCTGGCAATCGGCAACCGCCATACCTTCGATACCAAGAGTCCCAGCTGCCAAACATAAGCAAAGGAGATTTGGACCCGTAAGTCATGCACAGTCGTCTTTAAATCCTTCTTGTTAAGGCAACCTCCACTTAACGTATCTTTACGATGCTTACAATCCTCTAGGGCGCTAACAACCGGGATTGCGAAAAGTGCGTCGTGACACACAAGAGAAAAGCCTTCGATCATGCCCATATCGTGCCATTTTCCGTCAACTCGACCGAAGAGAGCCTTGTCTACATGCCTAGCGTATTGGCCATTGCAAAGCGTCTCCTAGGAGCGTCGTTTATCGAGGCTATTCGGGATACTATGCGCACGCTTGGCGGAACAGACCAGATTTGGAACATCATTACTTTAACTCCATATTTACATCGACTGTGGGATGTCTATGGCCTTATTGGTTTTAGGCCCTGTTATATTGATGAGGAGCGAGACAAGTCCGGAAAAGTCATCTACCTAGCCACGTTCACATTCCACTGGCTACTGGCTAACGCCATAGATACTGATGTGTCTGTCCCAGCGCGACTTTCGGCGGAAAACTGTTGGGAGATGGTTACTGAGTCTCAATCTTTCAGTGAGGAAAAGGACGGCATCTTTGAATCGGTGCACATCCCAAGCAGGAACCCCCCTTTGCAGCGGCTTGAAGATGGACATGTATGTCGAGTCAGATTTCGAAGCAGAGGGCAGGCAGAGATGATGCTTCGTATGTTGGATCTGCGTTGGCAGGCCTCGCGACTAAGCTGTCTGTCTGGAGCGGCTGGACAGGAAATTATCGAGTCTGAGAGTGATGATGACAGCGACAATGATGACTATTTCGGAAGGAAGGTGAGAGACACCTGGAACGTCTGGAAGTCTGAAGACGACGAAGCCTAGAAGGGGCGTCGCGATGAACAACAGAAATTTCCGGTAGAAGGGCGAGCAAGCGCAAAGGTGCCGCAGGGCTCAGAAGACGTCGGCAGCGAAAGCAGCAAGAGCTCCAGCAGCCGGAGCGGCCAAAGCTTCTGGAGCAGCCGAGGCAGCCGAAGCAGCCGAAGCAGCCGAAGCAGTGTAAAAACACCGCCTCAACGCTCGGAAGATTCCGGCGTACTGTCGCCGATCACCGAGGATGCTGTGTCTGATACCTCGCCTCCAGACAAGAGCGCGGTTGGGCGCATCGTGGCGGCCACGTCTATCGATGCCGCAGTCCAACAATTGACACTACAGTCTGAGGACAACGAAGAGAAACGGAAGGACTGAGTAGACCCGGGCCGGCGGCCTGCGGATGATGCGGGAGAGGACAACGAGAAGAAAAATAAGACGGACGGGAAGGATGGAGAAGATGAGAAAGATTCAAACGATACGAACGATAAGATGGATAGGAAGAATAGAGAGGATACGGAAAATAAGAGTGGCATGAAAAACAAGGTGGATAGGAAAGATAGAGACAATAGATAAAACGAAAGGCCAGCTATAAGACGCAATTTTCTAGAGACACACTCACTCGCTTCTTGTCTGCATAAAAAATTGACCTGACCGAATTTAGTAGGGATAATCGAAGTAGCCTTTAGTCAAGCAGGGTGTCGTAGGGGCCTTCAGACCGGCCAGAAAAGATGAAGTCGACCTTTTTTGCTGTTTTTTTCGTGAGTCGCTAAGTGACTCACTCGCGCTACGAAACCTGATCCATCATGATAAACCATTCTCCACGGCACGCGTTAGCAAGCCTGTAAACCACGGCTCAAACGTCTCCCGTACCCATTTCCCCAGTACCGCCATAGCCGCCTGCAGCTGATACAAGCCAAGCATGGTATTCGTGTTTCCAATCCGGCAGTCGCCGTCAAGCACATGCTAGAGAGAGAACGAGTGTTAGCCCTGGTTTTCTTATACATGCAAGGCCGCCCGCATAGCCTATAGGCAACACGTCCGTTGGAAGAAACGTACAATCTCTGCGCCGCGGTCTACGACGTACAGCACTGACCACACGCTTCCGATAACCTGAATCATCGGCAGTGTGAGCAGCCTCTCCTCTGGCGCTGTCTTTGCCTGCTCGGATAGGACACGCATCCGCGCGCGCCACGCCGCCACCCAGATACCTAGCTGCACGTTGGCGCTGTCCTGCGAGCCCGCAGTAGTCTTGGTCTCGATGAAGATGGGCGCGGGCGCGGCCCGCAGCGGCTCGTAGCGTGTCTGGTTGATGGACTGTCGCTCGTACGGCTCATTGACAAGGTACCCGTCGATGAGCCGCTGCAGGGACTCGTGGGGGTTGAGGACCAACGCGTAGTCGACCATCTTATGAGCCGACGACGCAAGGGGGGGGCGGAGGTGGGCAGGCGAGGCAAAACCGGACGCGTTACTGCTGGCGGCGCTGCCGCTGGCCACCGATGACGATGGCAAGGACAATGGCCCGCCTGATGCGAGGAGCGGGCGGAAAGCGGGCATAATCTGGGCTGACGTGATGACCTCGACCCCGAGCCAAGGCATGTCCTTGAGCGTGTGCTCCAGCAGCGGCGTGTGCACAAAGTTGTTCCATGCAGCCTCGGACCGTCCCTTGTGCGACGAAGCCAGCGACTTGTTCATGATGCGGCCGAGTTGCTCGTGGTCTCGTAGTATCGACGCTTTCTGGTCGATGCCGCCGGTATCGTCAGAGGACGGGGCCGCCGCCCACATGTGTCGTCGGATGCGCGCGTCGTCCTCAAAGTCGGCGTGTCCGAGCAGTGCCACCGGAAGCAACGCCTCACCGGCCGCCACGGCAGACAGAGCCTCGAACAGCGACCTGGCGTCGGCGGGCGGCAACGCCAACTTGCCTCTGGCGGCGGCGGCGGCGGCGGCATCGCCACCGCTGCTCGATGATGCAGGGTTCATGTTGACGAAGCATACGGGTACGGCAAGCGCGTGCAGATCGCCCGTCTTCCGGAACGGCTGCCGCTTAGTCGGGCTGATGTCTCTGCGGGAACCGGAAGTCTGCCTCGATGCGGGGGACGCGGCGGTCTGCGCTGGTCTGGATAGTGATGACTGGCTCACGAGCGCGGCATGGAATGATGATGCCGACCGTGTCGAGGAGTTTGCGGCGGCAGCGGCAGCGTTGATTGATGGCGGCGGCGGGCGTACTGGCGTTTTATCGATGTCCAGATGAGGCATTTCATCGTCGTCATTGTCGCCATCGTCGTCGGCGTCATCCCGGCTCGTTCTCGCGCGCTTTCTAGGGCTCGGGGTGCTGGGCACGCAGTGGTGCAGGCGGTGCTGGCCGTCATCGTCATCGTCAGCCATGGCGGCGACGTCGTTGATCCAGGCCTGGACGACGAAGCCGTTCATGTCTCATTTCACGAGGGCGCGAGATGGCTGGTTTGTCTGATGGAGGATGTGCATCAGTTGTGTTTACACATTACATAACCACCAAGGTAGACCCACCCGTCATGAGATCAACCAAGGCATGGATCCCGTGAGTTGCTCTTGCTCCTCCTCCACAGTTAAGATCTGAAAGAGAATATAGGCTAAATGTACCCAGAATCAGGTACATACGACCATAGATGACAGAAAATTCGGGGTCCCGTCTGCTCCCCCATAGACAAGCTGTCAATCGGCAGATTAGTAGTTGGGTCGGTGACGACCAGCGAACACCGGCTGTTGTATGTTTTTCTTTTTTTTTTACGAACGACCCGATGGATGCGAGTTCTCTAGAGTCAATCAAAAATGGAGATTGTTAATGCGCTTGATAGTGATCTGCCTCTTCTGTATCACCGCACCGGTGAGAATGACTTCTCGAAGGCCCTACTAGCGATGTGCGAAGCAAACCCGTTTATTTCTAAATTGTGCGTCAGAAGAAGTCTCCTACTCTTTTAAGACTGACACGAGATTTATGAAACTGGCGAGTGCGTGTGAGTAGCACTCATGGGTTAGACTTTTTTTTTTTAATATTTCTATTCCTCTTCTGCTTCTTCAACGTTAAAAGGCAGATAAGAAGAGTCGTTTCTCCAACGGCACACCTGCTACTCTCAATATGCCATACACCATCGTGTGGTGAAACCAACTGTATAGACAGTTAGTAAAATGAGGCATACTACTGGAAGCGATCAGCACTTACAAGCTCGGCCCGGCAATCTGTTGCGCATACTGCAGCGCAGGTCTTTCGACGGAGAAATTGCCCAGACTAATCTTGATCGCGTTCTCCTCCTTCGCTGCAAGCTGGCCAGCCTCGACGCCGTCCAGCACCGTGAGCGTCCGCTCCAGCCTCGCAATGAGCTCGTCTAGAGAGAGGCCGTCGTCGTCGGCGACGATGGCCTCGGGCGCAGCGGTGGTGGCGCCCACATCGGCGAGGAATTGGACGACGTTGAAGGTACAAAACGTCACATGGAAGGGGAGAGGCTACCGAGCTGAAGTTGGCATAAACACGAATCGCGGGCGTATGCAAGGGGGCGGGAGAGATGGCCCTACAAACATGTCGTCTACCAGGCGGGCGCTGGGGAGAGTCGCCGCATCGCGCCCGGTTTCCTGGCACCACTGCTATCCTTTCTTGAGAAGCTTGATCTGGTTTTCCAGGGCCTTGCGGAAATACGGCACCGTGGCCTCGTAGAGCACCGGACCGGCCATCTTGGGCGTGTCAGGTTCGAGAAGTGTGAAACGAGGGTCGATTCGGCTGATTCCAGCCAAGGTGGGATGGACAGGCTGTTTATAAGCGTTCCAGGCATAGACTACTCAACTCATTCACGGCTTATGAGTGGCTTTCTGTACACGATGGCGGCCAGCCCGGCCATCCCGAACCATCCCAAAGAGGAAATGGCCGGAAGCAGCGCCGCCCGCTTCCGTGCCGCTTCTCCGAGTCCACGACAATAAGACTACTCATAGGAAGACGACTCAAATGATTACTAGAAAAAAAAGTGGTATAGATTTCGTCTTTGTATTTCTACTTTATGTGCGTGTCACACGGTCTTCCTTGCCACCGCTACAAGTTTCAGCGTCCAGCAACCACCCTCCGGCTGAGTCGGCCGGCCGGGCCTCACATGCGCCACTCTTGCGGAAAAGCCCGGCCTCGGTGACGAGGCTGGCCGGTAGCTCTGGGACGGCGCCGTCGGCGGCGGTGGGCTTGACGTGCATCAGGACGAGCGGCTTCCTGCGGCACATGCCACTATTACAGCACTCGAACTCTAAGCGATCTGCTCCCTGTGGTCTTCGCCCTTCTCGCGGTAGCCAGTTGTTCGTCGTCATTTGTGTAAGTGCACTTACCTGTTCTACTTATCGTGTTATTCTTTATTTGTCCTATCCTTTTTGTCTTCTTTATTCTCCTGGTTCCCTCTGTATTCTTTATTTTAAGTAATTTCCTTATTTTTCCAACATTTTTTTATCTTCTTTATCCACCTGTCGATAAAGAGCTGGAAGGGAAAGACAAGAAAATTCCTTTAAAATCATACCACTCTGTTCAATGCCTACATCTCCGATTTCCTCTATTTAAACAATGGAATTCACACAAATCCCAAGGATAACCATCGCGGGCTCCGAGGCTCGGCCATTTGATTAGACCATACCTCCCCACCTTACAGACTGCGCTTCGGAATCTTGCACTTCTTGACGCACTCGTCCACCATCGCCACCAGACCCGCCGGCAGCGCCGCGCGGATGCGGTCAATGTCGGCCCCCGAGATGGCGTCGCCCAGCTGCGTCGCCAGCACGTCGTCCGGCAGCGCAAACGATTGGTCAGCCACGAAGCCGAAGCCGCCGTCCTCGGCCGAGAAGACGGTCAGGGCCGTCGCGTCGTCGCAGTCCGGGTTGATCTGCGTGTGCAGCGCGCCCTGATCGAAGACGGTCAGCGTGCCGGGCGAGGCCATCTCGGTGCGGATCACCCGCTGCTGTCCGCCGGTGCTGGTGCCGCCGGCGCCGAGCTCGGGGATCGCCTCGGTGACGAGCCGGCCGGAGAGGAGCACGAGCATCTCGGTGGCGCGCGGGTGGATGTGCAGCTTGCTGATGGAGCAGCCTGAAAAAAAAAATAACGATGCATTGTCAGGACTGAGAGCGAGGGTAATCTCTTTTTTTTTTTCATAGGGAAACATACCGGGAAACCTGGCAGCCGCGATGCTGGTGCCTGTTCCGAGCATGGCTGGGAATGTCTGCGGGTTCGCGATGGCCTGGAAGTTGTTCTGGCCAAGATTATAGACAAAGTCCTTGTCATCGGCCAGGATGCTGTAGCGCTTGGCGAAGCTGGAAGAAAAGGTTGGGGTTGGTATCGCATGTGCTGTGAACGGTGAGGATCGAGAGCTTACCTGTCGGCTAGGCGCAGGCGAGCAGCCTTGCTGAGTCCACCAGCGTTGGGTTGCGTCTGGTTGGTCGGCGCAGAGACTACAGTCGACGAGAGAGCCAAAAAGGATGCGAGGAAGGCGGCGGTGTTGTGCATGATGCTGATGGTCTGTTGAAGGTTGTAGATGAGAGTGAAGAGTTGATGTGTATCGTAGGTGATGATGTCTGTCTTTTTGTTCCTCCAATGCCGGTTCACCAGCGTCTTTATATATTCGAGGAGCAGCCATCTTATTTCAAATATCGATAAAAGTTATACTCGGAATCGTTCTATGACAGCCAGTAAGCAGCACAGCCATGACGGGCCCATCGCGATATCCATATCCTCGCTCTTCTCTCTACTAGAGTAAGGCAGAGTGAAGACATTCCAAATAACTGATTGAAAATTACTATTTCGGAAAGTGCTCGGGAAAGGGTCCTTAGCCAAGACCGTCGCCGTCTCCATCGAAATCGGCAACTAAATTGCAAGGCTGTGCATGGAGATGGCGCTGCTTGTGCAATACGCCACGGGCCGGGCACCTGGCGTATTCATCGTCAGCCCTTGTCGTATCGCCGCCCCGCTGACGTATTCCACCCTGCCCGGCGTAAATATGTCGGAATAAAAGCGAATATGGAGATTTCATCAGGAGAAAACGGCGAGGAATACTTTTATTTGGTACGTCGGACTTCCGGGGTGGAACATTCTTCTTCCGATCTGGGTTGTGTAACCTGATGAAGGCATGCATGTGTGGAAAATCCGGGCGGCGTATTCCCAGGCGTATTGCACAAACACCAACTCGACAGCCATTCCCCATTTGTCAATTTGGAATCTGGTCTTGGCATCAGCTTCTCTTTTTACAGCCAGAAATTCTTCAGGCGACGGAGCATCACAAAAGCGCGGCGAGAGTTTATCACCGGTTGCCCGAGATGGGTTCCTCCCTCACCCCGCGCCATCACCGAGCGTGGACTTGACCGCATGCATTGTCTCCGGCCACCACGTCTCCCCCTCGGCCAGGTCGAGCGCGAAGCCCTGCGCCTCGATGAAGCGCACGATGCGGCCCAGCTCCCAGTGCCCGACGTCCCCGATCCACCACACGCCGTCGAGCAGCATCACCAGCACCAGCCAGTGCGCAAAGATGTCCATGGCCGGCTTGTGCGCCGCCTCGAGCGGCAGCGCTCCCGGCGTCGATGCGCTCCCGCCGCTGCCCATCGAGGGAGGGGACGGCTCGTGATGCTGGCTTTCCTCCACCGGCATGCAGTCCAGTGCCAGCTGCACGAGGTGCAGGAACTCAAACGGCACCTTGTTCAGGAATGCCATGATGCGCCGCCGCCAGAGCCGGGACGGCGTGGCCGATGTCACCCGCGCCAGGTACCGCACCAGCCACGGCGGCACGTCGTCCAGCGCCCCAAAGTTGTGCGGCCTCGGAGGTGCGTCCTTCCGGGGCGGCGGCACGTCTTCGCCGCCACCCACGATGACATGGAAGAGCTCGTCAAGCAGTCCGAGAGCAGCGCCGCACGCTTCCAGTTTGGCGTCGCCCTCCAGGTCACCCGCGTTCCGGGCCCTCAGCTTCTTCAACGCGGACTCGTACGTGCTGGCCACGATCGGCAGCAGCAGGCGCCTCGTCTCCTCCGCAGGGCCGTCCTGGAACTTGTCCGCGCGGCCGCTCCGGTCAGCCTCCGACAGGCCAAGCGGCGACGCGAGCAGCGCCGCCTCCTCCCCGTCTTCCTCCTCCTCCTCCACCACCTCCTCCGCGTTCAAGCCCGGCGAGGCGGCGCCGCTGGAGGGGGCAGATGAACAACGCAGCCCGGGCTGCAGGAGCCCGACGAACGCGACGTGCGCGGCGCGGATCGACGTGATCCACTGCGACTGGAAGGGCAGCACATCCTTGGCGAGCGGCGCGCCTACCCGCGCGGCACGCCTCGCCAGCAGCACGCGCACGTAGTGGCACGAGAGCGCGTACAGCACCATCAGCGCGGCGTTGGGCAGCACGGACCGGAACTGGCGCTCGCGGAGGTCGTTTTGCAGCTGGCCCAGCGCGGCCTGGTGGTGGCGGTCCGCCAGCCTCAGCAGCTCGCAAATCTCCCCCAGCCTGCCGTCCGCCGCCGCCGCCGGCGCGACGCCGCCCAGCATGTCGTGGCACTTGCATGACGCGGCCAGCGCGAGGATCGAGTCCATGACGGCCGGGTTGGAAAAGGCCAGGTTCGGCATGCCGACCTGCAGCGGGAACATGTCCGCCCGGCCGTGCGGGATCACGCGGCTGGTGTGCGTGATGTAGTGGCAGAAGAGCTCCAGCTCGCCCGCGCTGAGCATCGTCAGGCCGCTGCCGTGCCCCGGCGCGTGCGAGGAGGGAGCAGCCGGCGGCATGGCGGCGTCGACGTGGCGGCGCGAGCTCGTCGGCACGGCGGCCGATGTGAGGTCCGTGGATGGAGAGTCTCTCATCTGCACGTCCGGATCGCGGGACAGCGCCCCCGGCCGGCTATGCAGCTCAGGGACGACGACACCGCCGCTGCTGGCCGCTTCATCGGCGCCATCCGTAGCATTAGGGTATTCGCAATCCGCGCCCTGCTTCGCACATCGTGCGCATCTGGGCTGCCCCTCATCACACTAGAACCCAGCGGTGTCAATCAAGTACAGGTACGTTGGCCCCAGCCCGGGAAATCAGCCACCGACCTTTTTTCTCAGCCTCTTGCATCGCACGCAGCCCTTACGGGACTTGAGATGGGCCCGGCGCTGACGGGAGGAGTCACTGGGCGCGCGGGTGGTGTTTGCGGGCATGTTTCTCGAGCCATCAAACCATCGCAACTAGCAACTCGTAGGGCATATGCGTTGGGGGGTTCAGTCCGGTGCCATGGCAATCAAGGCTCTTTGCAGGCTCAAGCGAGATGTACTTCGTAGCTGAACAAGTTAGTGGATAAGTTCAGAGTCAAGATCCTGATCGTCAAGTACGAAAAGCGATGGTACCTAAAATAGCGGCCTTAAATATAGGGCACTAATTCCGGCCGGTTCGGCCGTTGCCAACTTAATGGACCGGGATGAGCTAACTTGTGAATAGAAATTATATACATATTCTGGCAGATTTCCTACAAGATCTGTTTCTGTCATGATTTGCGCGTGTGTGGCTGTGCTGGTGGAGGGCAGGGAGCTCTAGCAGTGTCGCAATCCTGAAATTAGGAATAGATGTCTAATTGAAATGCCAATTTCCACCAGAGAGCCGATAGAGAAATTATATATTCAAGGTACTTAATCTTACTAAAAAGCTAAAAGGGTGACAAGGAAACGAACAATCTAGAGTTGGCCCCAGTTCAGTGAATCTAAGCTTTTGCGCCAGCCAGCACGTTTTCACGCGCTGCAGCTTCAACCTTTTTTTTTTTTTTTTGCACCTCACGCTCTCCTCACCAGCAACGTTTCTTCCACCTACCACCTACCACCTCCTCAACCACCATCAGTCGATTCACTCTTACCAGTACCCTAATAGATCCCTTCCCTCCCCTGAAACGCCTTCAATAATACTTGCCCGCCCGCGCGACAACTCACCATGGAGTTTACCGTGGTGCCCGCGCCCGACGCCATCACACACGACGAGTTCGCCGCCGCTCTCGATGAATACCCTCGCCTAATCGACTCCATGTCCAACAATTCCAAAAAACGTATGCCCTCACACCCCGCCCCCCTCCAGCAACTCTCTCTAACAAAAAAAAACTTCTTCCCTCCCCCAACTGCAGCCGCCAAATACAGCCAAAAGACGCTCCAGCAGCTCGTCGACTTCCGCTACGTCCAAGCCCCGGCCCTCTTCTCGCCCGCCGCCTCGTCCCCGCGGGAGATGACCATCGAGGACGTCCGCTGCCTCGTCGAGTGGAAGCTGCGGCACGGCACGTTCCGGCCGATGCTCCTCGGGCTCGCCTCCTCCAACAACCCCAAGGTCGCGCGGCGCACCATCGCCGCCGCCATCGCCGCCTACCGCGCCACCGCCGACGCCGACGCCGCGCTCGCCGCGCTCGCCGCGCTGCGCGGCATCGGCCCGGCCACCGCCTCGCTGCTGCTCAGCGTCCACGACCCGGACCGCGTCCTCTTCTTCTCCGACGAGGCGTTTCACTGGCTGTGCGGCGACAGCCTGCGCGCGCGCGCCACGTCGGCCAAGGAGCACCGCAGGAAGCGCCAGCTGCAGATCCGGTACAGCAGGGAGGAGTACGCGCTGCTGCGCAGGAACGTGGAGAATGTGACGGGGCGGCTGCGCGTGGGCGCGACGGATGTGGAAAAGGTCGCGTATGTGCTGGTGAAGCGCCAGGAGGCGGCGGATGCGGAGGCGGCGGCGAAGGAGGCGGCGGCGAAGGAGGCGGCGGAGGCGGCGGAAGAGGAGGACGAAGAGGAGGACGATGAGGAGGACGAAGACGATGAGGCTACAATCAAACTATCAAAGAAGAAAAAGCCTGCAAAGTCCAAAAAGGATTCCAAGGCTACAGAGAAGCTGCCTCGCCAGATCAGCAAAACGAAAGAAACCCCGTCAAAGAGGAAGACGGCGCCAGCTGAAGAGGAAACAACATCCAGCACCAAACGGGCAAAACGGGTCAAGAAATAAAACATATGATTTACAGAGCTAGTATAGACCTATCAATCGCTGTAAACTATCAGGCGCTTTACTTTGCAGGCGCGTCCTTTCCCAACAGCCAGCACTACCGACATTCTTTCTCCTTGTACCAGCCATTGCATCAGTGCCGCTTTTTCTGCGTCGGTTTCTTGCAGTACTCCTCTACGTCAACCCATTCGAGCACGTCCGTCACTTAGCGACCGTACTCTGCTTAATTCACGACAGATAGTCGACGATATACTATTTCTCCTTCTTGCTCTCCTTGACCTGCGTGGCTTCATACTGATCACCGAGGTCGTTGTAACTCTTGTGCAGCTGCTCGCTCTGCTTCTTGAGGGTCTGCAGGTCCTGCTCCTTGAGTTCAAGCTGCTTCTTCAGAGTGGCGACCTCGGTCGAGGAGGCCTTGGCGGACGAGCTCTTTTCGCCGTCGTAGGCGCGCAGCCGATCCTCGAGGCGGACTATGTCCTTAATCATGGCATAAGTGCGGTTGAGGATCAGCGAGAGGAAAAGAGTGAAGCCGCAGAGGTACATGTTGCGCTGGGCGTAAAACTTGCGGGCCTGGACTTCGGTGCGCTCGTGGCCGAGGACGACGCTGCGGAAAAAAAGACGAGGTTAGCTTTTAATTAGGAGGCGATGCGGTCTGGAGGAAAGAGGAATTTTCATACGTTCCGCCGCTGCGTGCAGCCCGCTCCATGGTGTCGGAGAGCTCCATCTGGACACGGTAGACGCGGTTCACTGAGTCGATGAAGAGGACGAGGATGAAGATGAAGGTAATCTTGAGGCCATGCTGGATCTGGCCGACCGTCTTGTTCTCGGAGACGAAGCTATAATAATTTGTTAGTTTCGCTGGGCAAAGGTATTCCGCGGTCCGAGGACGAGCGGGGGGTGCATACGTGAGGATAGTGCGGCGAGCGCTGTGAGGCAGCGGGACAATGAGGAACATGAAGAGTGCCATCTCAAACATGAGAAGGGCGAACACCTAGTAGTCTCCTGTCAGCACAATGAAATCTCTACCAGGAATCATCCGCAGTCTGTCAGGGTGGGCAAACGCACAAGGGTGTAGTAGAGGGTCATGGTGCCTGTGGTCTGTCGTGCTGTGCTTCACGAGCGTTATGGGGGTCTGGCGGGATTGGGATTGGAAAGGGACGGGGGCTGGAATCGAATCCGGTGTTGTGAAATTGGAGGCCAGAGGTGGAGGGCAGCGGGCGCTTTGTCTGCCGATGCAATCGAATCTCGTGATGGTTTGAGCGTTTGAGTGTTGGGAGGAAGGAAAGCTGATGGGTTTGGAAAGGTGGTCTATTTTTTTTTAGCCGAGGGGCAAGGCTCTCAGTTCACTGAGTGAGTGGAAGCTTGGTGCTGGATTGGGCCTAGAAGCTCCATCCTTGCGCAAGCTTGACTGACGACCTTGCGACGTCATCGTTTTCAGCGCTGCCAGGGCTTGCCTGTGGCTGTGGCTGTGGTTGTGGCTGAAGCTACTGTCCGTGCTTACCCAGATGAAAACTTGAATGTGCATTCGGAACAATAACGCGAGCAAAACTCACCACACGCAAGACATGTGTTCCTTACTCATCGGCTACAATTCGCAGTAACTCGTCCCATTTAGCAAATCTATCTATCCAGATGCTCTCATTGACACAGCTGTAGCCTCGCCAATAGTTATTGCGCTGCTAGTAGAAAAAATCGTCTCCGCGAAATTTAGCTGGCGGTCGTCTGTTTCTCGTCGCCCGAACCGCTCGCCTTCGCACGACCACGTCCTGGTCGTCGTCTTCTTCTTCCTCTTCCCCTTCCACTTGGTCTCTCTCTTTTGTCGCCTTTTGCTTTTGCTTTTGGCGGTCTTGTTCTCTTCCAATCTCTTCTCCCTCCTCTTCTTTCACTCTCGCTTCTCCATCACTCTCTCTAGCTGCCGTGCTTGCTGCTTTTGGTCCATGAGATCTTACCCCATTATCTTCGCCTCCAGTGGACCATTCTTCGCTGTCTTGAATCTCCTCCGTCCGGACTTGTTCAGTTCGGTTCTGAAACGCCGGGAGCGGTGATTGTCTCGGGCTCTCCTCCTTCCAAGTAGACTTCTTGGGCGACTCCCGTAAGCTTCGTGGTCCTTTGGTCATCTCGAGTACTGCTTTTGACACGGGTAGCGGGTGCTTCCTAGGCCGTCCACTACCCGGCCGAGCACCTCCGCGTCTTCCCGTAACCTTGGCCTTGGCTTTCGTTGGCGTCTCGGGCGCTCTGTTGCGTAGGCTACGCCTAGTTGTTGCACCGCCATTATGGGCTGCTTCTTCTTCTACGCCTTCCTCGTCCTCTGCCGTAGAGTCCTGCCACTTGTTTTGTGCTATAGATCGGGGAGCACGGTAGCAATCATCGTCTGAACCCACCCCTGCTAATGCCCGCTTGCGTTTCACTGGTCGGGTCAGTAGCGATGCATACGGCGCCCGCTTGCCTCCTCGTCCTCCGTCGTCTGCATCGTCAAAGTCATTGTCTTTAGCAACTATCCGCCGCGCTCTGCCTCGCACCAGGGGCTTTTTTCTCCCGATTTTTTTCTGCTCAGGCCTCGGTGCTTTTCGCGCAACGTCCTTGCGGGCAGCCGACTGCGCCGGTCGGCCCGGTTTCCGCGGGACAGCCGGTTTCTCGCTCGTCCTATTCTTGAGAAGCTTCTTCGTGAGGTTCGGGAAGTTTTCACCGTAGTTAAAGAACAATTCTTCCCCAGCTCGAATGTCTCGCAGGGCCGTAAACTTGATTCGGTAGTCACCGTTGACATAGAGAATCCGCGGAGTGATATTTGAGCCGGCTTGATCGTGTTCAGACGCATGATTGATGTAGCGACTGAGATTTCCATAGATGGCAGCATCGACCCAGATTCCTTCATTGTCCAGCAAAGTAAAAATATAAGATATGTTGGAGCCTTGGTCAAAGACATCACCGCGGCGAGCCTCTCTGCGAACACCTTCGTCGTGAGTAATGAGCTCACCGACATACTCAATGACGAAATCGTCTTGCGCAATGTTCTCGGCCGTAAACAGTCCATACCCGACCCCATCTAGTTGACTCTGTCCCAGTACAACCTGTTTGCCGCTTCCGCGCTGGAGCTCGCAATTCTGACAACCGGTTTCATGCAGCATCTCAAAATCAGCGTTCAGCGGATCCGTTCTCTCCAACACGCCGCAAGTGCCACATAAGTCGGGATCGCATTCGCGGTTGAG
The DNA here is from genome assembly GCA_025583755.1 of Cordyceps tenuipes. Lineage (NCBI taxonomy): Eukaryota > Fungi > Ascomycota > Sordariomycetes > Hypocreales > Cordycipitaceae > Cordyceps > Cordyceps tenuipes. The sequence goes on from JANZYN010000102.1 coordinate 41,093, forward strand.
CTGAACGCAGATGCACGACTTTTCTTTCTGCTTCGCTTGGCATGTTTTGCCGATCGAGTGGCATGAGCAGCCAGTAAACTTGTATGCGCATGTATCGGAAGTACATCTGCACCATTTCTCACACAGGATGCCCGCCTTGACACAAGGACAGTTCAGTGAGTTGCAAGCACCGTCGTGCGCGCAGGGTTCGATGATGTCGCGGTGTTGATGCTCGTGTGTTATTGTGTGGTCTTGCCAATCTCCACTGAGGACCTTTCGGCGGTTGTCATACCAGGGGAGCGTCTTGAGTCGCGGCGGCTCCGGGCGGGTTGCTTTGAGCGGTGGAAGAGCCAGTGACTCAAACTTAGCATAGACGTCACTGCAATTTCGATCTAGAATGTGCGCCGTAAAGCAGATTGGGTCCAACTCTAGCTTGTTTCGGTTGACGGTTGCAAATATCGACTTGAGCAGCATGACATCTTCCCCTTGTTCCCAAGGTTTTGCGTCCCGCGTCTGGTCATGTGGTGAGGATGATAAAAGATAACATGCTTGTCCACATGGATAGTATCCATGTCGATGCGGCAGCCCGTCTTCGCAAACGCTCGTGTCCTCTCTTGCCTCTCTCCCGCGCCGTTGCCTCAGGACCTCGGCCAGGGACATCACCATCATCATGGAAAATGTGCGCTTAAAGTTCTTGCTATCATACTCGCCATGCTCGCAAGAATTACTGAAGCAGATCAAACAACCAAACAGGCTATACGTGCCCACGAATGCTTCGGCGACGTCGTCAGGGTCCCCGACATCTTTTGTAACCGCCTTAGAGTCCAAAAGACCATCGGTGGACTGTTCGAGTAGTAAAACCCTTCGAAGTTGGATTCTGCTGGCCAGTGGCATATCTTTGTTGTCAAAAGCTCGACTGAACGCGGCAGTAAACAACGCGGCAGCTTTGCTCGAATCCCCAGCAGCGGGATTGCCATCAATCACTTCACGATTGGATCGCATCCCGGCAATCCCTCTTTGGGGAGTGACAGTATCACCGGATTCTTGGCTGTTCATGTAAGCAACCAAAGCGGATTTGGTACAGGGAGCCATGCCGAGCTTCTCTATCCAGTTGTCTAGGTACAGAGACACGGTTGCTGCGCGCTCTGTTTGTATTGTGAGTATGACCTTTTCCTCGCGATTCAGTGGTTTAAATCCCGACTTGGTGTCAATTTCTTCGAGTTCTTTGAGCCATACGTTATATTTCGACTCCTCGCTGGTTTCCAGATCGCGCAAGTGTGGGACAAAAGTCAGCATCGTGTTAGGAGTGAGGACGTTCCTTGGTATGCCGACATGATGGAAACGATATCGCGGGACGCGTTCTTTTAGCGTACGGATCGAAGTAATATTATGGTGCTCCTCGCGCGCATCCTTGCGGGCTTTTAAATGTTGCTGTTTCTTTGCTTTAGAGAGGTTTCGTAGCCCTGTAACCTGAGTTGAGCATACCTTGAACTTGACTCTCATGGTCTCGTCTTGCGTCTGCGGAACAGGTTCAGATCCCATTCCCTCGAAGAGATTTGCTCCGTGGTGCACGCGCCACTCTGTAGGCGTGGCGCTTTCAACTGCGTGAGCGACAAGTCGCGAGTGGTCTTGTCGCACAGTTCTTAGAAGATCTTGCAGGGCCTTTGTGAGGTCGGGCTGGTTCCAGTTTCTTTGCAGAGGTTTTGGGCGAGAGGGTTTCGGAGGCGGCGTTGTAGGTTGTGCCATCTGCATCGACGAGGCGTGGTGGCGTAGTGGTACGGAGGGGTCCGTGTTTCCCGCCGTCGATGACTGAGAATCGGCTCGTCCTCGGGAACATCGGAGCGGTGGCGGGCTGATCTCCTCCACGATTTGCAGCGTATCTCTGGGCGAATTGGTCGAGGTAGTAGATGTGTAAGGTCTCAGAGCGAAGGATGCAATCGCTCCGCTGGGCAAGAGGGAAGGCGGTCCATTGGTCGTGGATATAGAGGTCGGAGGGGGGTCTGCGGATTGCGGTTGACTGTAGGGCGGTGCGGAAAAGCGCTGCGTGGGATATCGGCTGTGAAGAATGTCCCGATGCGACGGTCGTGACGCTGCGTCGTGGTCACTGCTCGACATGGCGCAAACGTCGGTCGTGTTCGTTCCGCAAAAAACATCCTCTTGCACGGCCTGTTGACAGGCGCATGGCAGCGAAACTGCTGCCGTTGTAGTGGAATGCGGGTTTTGGATTGCTGCGTCCAGGGCTGAAAAGGGATGCTGTGTGATGCGCAGCAGAAGGCGCTTCTCTTCTGTTGTTGATGTTGGTAAATGCAAAGGCTTGAGTGAGTGTGCCCACTTGCTGGGTCGCACGCGCGTTAATAATTATTGCTTTGCTACTGGCAACACCAAGTCGCCAAATCCACCTGACTTCATTGCCTTCGTTATTGAGCAGATTACTAGACTAATATTAATCACCTCGAATAGTTACCGGATGTCTATTTTTCTTCACAGCCTATTGCACGATTATCTTTTTTCTATTCGTTATTTTCTGTGACGTGGTCTGATCTGATTGTCGCATACGTAAACACTACAAGCAAACACCGCAGCTTCAACTCAAAAACGGCCTATCTCCCTCCAGTGTTAGTAAGTTGCCCAACCAGAAAATAACAGCGCTGTACTTGGAAAAGCAGTGATAGCATACAGGAGGCAAGTTTAGGCTACGCTCCTTGTATTCTAACCGACTTTTTCAACCTGTTCAGGCCCTACCCTACCAGAGGTGCCACCTTACCCTTTACCGACCTATTTAGTAATTCACTGATACATAGCTTATCAATTCGTACCTCGCAAATTGAGCATCCCCGTCTCGTACATCGCAAATAAAGGCGTTCCCACGAGTCTATCTAGTACGAGAACTGGACCATGTCGTGACTTCAAGTTTATGATGTGATGAATGCGCTACAGATCAGGGTTTGCGAAGAGTGGCTTGCCCCAGAAGATATGACCATAGGACTACCCTATACCGGCCTCGGCATGTGATTGTCTTAATCGTGGAGAATTGTGTCTTGAAAATCCCGAAAGCTCACTGCATATATCTACCGGATAAAAAAAATACAAGCAAGCTCACATTCTTTAATTTTCAGGTCCAATGTCAATGACAGGAGACCTATCGTTCTCCAAGGATACATCAATCTGCCACAGGTGTTGGTCTTCCCCAGCGTACAATACTCTATAATATAAAATAACGAGCTGTCGGGCTATTCCAGCACTAGTGCATCCGATGTCGTCTAGTGGTTAGGATCCTGCGCTTTCATACTACTTGAGTGCCGCAGTGGCCGGGGTTCAATTCCCCGCATCGGAGATCCAACTATGATGTACTATCCGCAGTCATTCTTTTTTTGCGCCCCTGAATTTTCTCCTTTTTTTCTCTAGAAGCAAGGTCTGAAGCGGTAAGTTTATCTGTCAATAGATAGTTCTGGCGTTGCTTTTTGATAATAAATACGCTATATGAATACGTGAGGCCACGGGTCCACAGTGTAGCTGTTCCAGCGCTACGGAAAATAGCAGGACAGAACGGAATTCTATGTTTCAAATCAAGCCAGCACAATGGGGGTGCAAGATGTGGCGCCGCAAACTAGACACAGATAGAGCTTGCCGAAGTGATGGAGATGAAAGCATGGCATGGGATCTCCAGGTACCAGTGTGGCGGTGCACCAGCAAACCGAACGTCAAAGTGTAAATGCGTCGCCGGCCCAACGAGCCCAAGCAGCGAACTAGTGGCAGAAACACAAGGAAAAACAGGATTTTGGACGCCATCGTAGTAGATGCACACCCTGGCTTGGTACGAAGAGTTCGTAGGTATGCCGGTGATCAGGGACGGTGACCAAGGTCCAGGAGATGTGAAATTGGCCATGGTTCAAGTTTCGTCATAGCCTGAAACTAGTATTAACGGAGCTTGGAGTATTCACAGCGAACCCAGCCGCATTTGGAATTGGTTGCCCTACAAGGGAAGGCCGGCTATGGATCATTCCGTTGCTGCTGGCAAGGCTCCGGATAGGCTGATGGTGAGGAGCCGGGGAGCTGAACTGAGCTGGTCATGGATCAGATTGGATTGGGGAGTCGTGATGCCAACGGCCTGAACTAAGCTCAGTAGTTAGTTGGCTGACACTGCCGACTACCTCACTCTAAAATTCCAAGTTAACTCGCTCTTACGCCCGTAATTATTAAAGTCCAAGTACTGGACCCCTTTACGCATATCTCCGGCTTGATATTGGCAGGGCTCTTGGATCGGAGTTGCCCCAATGTTTTGGTAGAGACTGGATTCCCGACTGGGGTCAGCGCAGTTTAAGGTGGCCTGCTTTTTGCATAACCGTTTTTGAAATTTGCCTAACAGCGCTAATACAAGGCTAGCGATAGCGCCAGTAGTGGATACCCATATCTTGTCGAGGGAAAGTCAAGTGCGTGCCTGTTGCAAGACCTATTGCGAGGCTTGTTAAGAGGCATAAAAAGGGCCTTGTGAGGCATTATAATAAGAAGTGGTGAATTAGAATGGAACGGTAGATACGGCTGAACAGGCTAAATATAGCCTGAATTAACGGGTATTGCGGTAATATGTGTGTTTCGGCAGGTCTAATGCAGACCTGTGCCCTTAATCGCTCTTCTAATTAAGCCTCAAAGGCGGTGGCGATGAACGCGGCGGCGATACGAGCTATCGCCAATTCTTTCTAGCATTCTAGCCTCTGATTAGTCGGCTCTAGGGGGGCTATACCCAATCGGGGACTACGTAACTCGCGTTTATGCAAACTTCAAAAACGGTTATGCAAAAAGTCGGCCTCCAGTTTGAGAGAGTGCGTGTTGCAAGGTCAGGGAGATTTATCAGCGCAAGGAGGGGGCTTGCCTGAATGATTGGTGGATGATTGATTGGTTAAATGGTTGGCTAATGAATGATCCGTTCGATGATGGGAGGGGTGTGGGTGCAGTTGCAGCTGGACTTGCGTTGGCGCCTGGAGGAGCAGGAGCCAACAACTTCGTTACTTGCAATGGCTCGAATATAGAAGCTTTCGGCGGTCCCAGGTCGTCACTGCAGCACTGACCACCTCGGGCTGCTCCAGTGGATGCGGTTCCTGTAGGCTCGCTGTGGAAGCGCCAAAATCGGCTTGCGCCCCAGAGCCAGAAAAGCCAAAAAAGCAGGATTGGGGAGACGATCCACTTAAAAAAAAGGATGACGTAGCCGAGGAAACCATGCTGCCGCCGCCCAGCGCCCAGACGCAGACGGGCCTTCCTCTCCCCTGCAAGCAAACCCAATGCTCACCACCACCCACTCTTCTTAAAACCATCCGCGCCGCCCCATCCGTCCCTGCGACCTGCTTCGAGCATTCTCCCCTGTTAATACTTTGTCATTCACACGCCAATTCAGCATCCCAACTTCAGCCTCTATCATCCTCGCAACAGCATCCTCCCTTCAACCCAAATTGAAACCCTCGCCACCCCCCCATCCATCATGCATCGCACATACTCTATGCGCCAGTCGCGCGCTCCCACTGCTTCGCAGCTTCAGGTGCGACCAACACTCGCCCGCTATTCTGGCTCCGGAAGTCTAACCGACATCTCATAGACGCCCCCTCCCCCTCCTTCCTCCACCAAGTCCGGCCGTTTCTTCGGCAAGGGTAGTCTCGGTGAGTCTTACCAGCACCTCTGGTCACGCCATTCTTGCTGCGACCGAGCTTCATTGGGGTCTTGCGAAGCTAACAGCTCGATTTGCCTCAGGCCATGCTCTCCGCCGCAACGCTGGTGGCGCTTTCGGCCCCGACCTGGCTAAGAAGCTCTCCCAGCTCGTCAAGATGGAGAAGAACGTCATGCGCAGTCTTGAGACCGTCGCCAAGGAGCGTATGGACGTCGCCGTAAGTATCCGATTGCATCCACCCGATTCTTCGCTATCCACATTTTCTAACACAACGTCAGCAACAACTCTCCGTCTGGGGCGAGGCCGCCGACGAAGACGTTTCCGACGTCACGGACAAGCTTGGTGTCTTGCTGTACGAGATAGGCGAGCTCGAGGACCAGTACGTCGATCGCTATGACCAGTACCGCATCACCATGAAGAGCATCCGCAACATTGAGGCCTCCGTCCAGCCTAGCCGTGATCGCAAGCAAAAGATCACCGACCAAATTGCCCAACTCAAGTACAAGGATCCCAACTCGCCCAGGATTGTCGTCCTCGAGCAGGAGCTTGTCCGTGCCGAGGCCGAATCCCTCGTCGCCGAGGCGCAGCTCTCGAACATCACCCGAGAAAAGGTCAAGGCCGCCTATACCTACCAGTTCGACGCCCTCCGCGAGCACTGCGAAAAGGTGGCCATTATTGCTGGCTACGGCAAGCACCTCCTCGAGCTTATTGACGACACTCCCGTTACCCCTGGTGAGACTCGTGCCGCCTACGACGGCTACGAGGCCAGCAAGGCCATTATCCAAGACTGTGAAGATGCCCTCACCAGCTGGGTCACCTCCAACGCTGCCGTTTCTTCCAAGCTTTCCACTCGCTCCCGCGGTCTGTCTCAGCGCCGCCGCAACAACATCCGCAACCGTGGCGAGGGCCATGATCTGTCCAAGCAGGACGCTCCCCTTGATAACGGCTCCTGGCGCGATGAATCCGAGGAAGAGGAAGAGGAAGAGGACCTCGACTCTGATGCGGGCCTGAATGGTGAACACCGTGGCCGCGCCCAGGAGGCGATTGCTGCCTGATTGGCGAGTTCACTGAAAGAGATAAAGACACACAAAAATGACCAAAACGAAAGGCAAAGATAGTGGGTAATATGACTGAAAAGGGTTAGCGATTTCTTGAAGAAGAGAGTTTTGCTATTCTGTAATGGCACGATAGCGGCGAATACGCGCGTCGATGGAGAAGGAGAGCGGTTGAAGGCATACCCCGGAGGAGGCGAATTGAGGCCTACAGGCCCAAATCTGACGCTGCAATATGCTAGTAAAGTAGTTGTTTTCTATAAGATGTACCCCTAGTACTTAATACAAATTTCAAAAAGAACGATGCAAACGAAAGAGAGAAGTGTAGAGCTGTGTCGACGCCTATAGATGCGGTATGATCAGGGTGCTTTGATAGGCTGTCTATATGGATTGTTGACTATCTGAATGCCTTATTTGACTAGCAAAGCGCTCAACTTCCACCTTCGTGATGCGGTGACCGGGGACACAAACCAGGCCGAGGTATCGTGATGTCATGTCCAGCGTCACGTTGTTGCCCGCAGCCAGCCCCTCCTCGCTCGGCGGTCGGTACTCGTACGCTTGCGCCAGCACGATGTTGCTTTCCTAGAGTCACGAGAGAGGAAGCCGTCAGCAGGTCGTCCGGATCGATGGTACGGACGAGGGGGAGGGGGAAGGGCGGCAACGACGTACGGCGTCGGTGCACTTGAAGTGGCCGCAGAACAGCCGGCCGTCTGTTGTGACGACCCTCAAGGTCTGGTTAAGTAGGGAAGATAGCCACTCGTGCGCTGCGTCCTTGTCCATGTTTACACTCTTTCGTATTTGGGGCTCGACATGGGAGCCGCCGGTGCAGCGGTAGCAGGTTCGATATCAGGCGGCGGGAATGCTCTGTGAATCTGGTTGGAAGAGCCAAATTGTTCTAGTGAGTATTTGGAATGCTGGCGGTGCTCCAGGTGATGATTTGCCCTCTGAGTCCACCGAGTCCACTGGGTCTCAGTCCACTAAGTCCACTAAGTCCACTGAAGTCCACTGAGCCCACTGAGCTTCCACCTGTAGAGAGAGGGAATTAAGAAGATGCGTCATCAATCGTGAACTTATTCACACTTGCAAACGGTGCGCCATCGAAAAGGTAATCCGGCGCTTTTCCTCAACCCACGCAACTTGCTATCCAAGCGAAGCTCGGGACGAAAGCTTCGCTCAAGCCATACCGAGCCATGACGTGAAGCAATTCCTCTCTCGAAAGGAAGCCCTCTTGCCTTTTTGACAGTACGGCGGCAGTCACAGCGCCGTACCTATCCATCCGCCATGGGCGTGAACGGCCTCTGGACCGTGGTGCAACCATGCGCGCGGCCGACGAACCTGGCGACGCTCAACCGGAAGCGCCTCGCCGTCGACGCCTCGATCTGGATATATCAGTTCCTCAAGGCCGTCCGCGACAAGGAGGGCAACGCGCTGCGCAACTCCCACGTCGTCGGCTTCTTCCGCCGCATCTGCAAGCTGCTCTGGTTTGGCATCCAGCCCGTCTTCGTCTTCGACGGCGGCGCCCCGGCCCTCAAGCGCGCCACCATCCAGAAGCGGCAGCGTCGCCGCGAGGGCCGCCGCGATGACGCCGCGCGCACCGCCGGCAAGCTGCTGGCAGTGCAGATGCAGCGCGTCGCCGAGGAGGCGGAGCGGACGCGCAAGAGGGCGGAGCCGGCGGTCGCGGAGGAGCCGATGCCGGACCCCAAGGACATGGTCTACCTGGACGAGGTCGGCATGTCCAATCAGGAGCGTCAGCGCAATCGCAAGTTTCACAAGACGGACGCCTATCACCTGCCCGAGCTCGAGGGCGGCATCGCGTCCATGGGTAAACCCGACGATCCGCGCATCATGAGTGTCGAGGAGTTGGAAGAGTACGCGCGTCAGTTCAACAGCGGCGAAGACATCAACTTGTACGACTTCAGCAAGATTGACTTTGATGGCGAGTTCTTCAAGAGCCTCCCACCGCCCGATCGATACAACATTCTCAACGCGGCAAGACTACGAAGCCGTCTGAGAATGGGGTTGAGCAAGGACCAACTCGATGACATGTTTCCGGACCGTATGGCATTTTCTAGATTTCAGATTGAGCGCGTCAAGGAGAGAAATCACCTAACGCAGCGGCTCATGTACGAAGTGGGCATGACCGGCCTTGATTTAACGCTTGGCGTGAATGCTCGTGTCGCAGGTGAAAAAGACAGAGAATACATTCTTGTCAAGAATGAAGGAGCCGAAGGAGGTTGGGCGCTGGGTGTTGTCAGCAAAGAAAAAGATATCGGTGAGGCCCACAAGCCTATTGATATTGATGCCATAGCGGTTCAGTATCAAACCAAAGAGGAGGAGGAAGATGAAGACGACGAAGGGGCTGGTTTCGAGGATGTTCCCATCGAGGGACTGAATCGCCTGCCAAAATACGATCCTACCTCAGCCAGTCTCGACGCGGCGCGTGAACTTGCCTCAAAACGTCAACAATTCTATGAGAGTCAAAAGCAGGCATCTAATGACGAAGAGGGGTCGCTTTTTGTTGGAGGATCAGGGGAAGTCCCTGCGACAGAAGCAGGAAATGAGGAGATTGAGCACATCCACCCCGAGGAGGAAGATGACCTCAACCGTGCCATTGCTCTGTCTTTACAGAGCCAGCATGGGGTAAGGGAAGAGTCGCTGACGGGGGATGACTTGTTCGAAGACGTGCCCGTCGGAGACAAGCCCGAGTGGACGCAAAAAGCAGTCGAGACAGCTAAGCCTCTGACAGCCTACAGCGGTTCCATGATTGCGCACATTGTAAACAACAGATCCAACGCCGCTGTGCCCAAGCGCCAGGAAAATCCGGAGAAGCAAGACGGCGACAACGACAGCGACAGCGACGAGGACATGCAAGCCATAATGGCGCGATCTCTCAAGGCCAAGAAGCAGGCTGTGGTAGTCACGCGTCCGATTCTGGAAAATAAGAAGAATCCATTTGACGGCCCGCTACCGTTTCCGAAGCTTAACTGGGGATCTTCCCTGTTTGGCAAATCGAAAGCTGTCGAAGCGCCAGCAACGACAGCTGTGCCGGATCCCGCTTCTGCCGCTTCAGCTGCCGATGTCGACGTCGGAGACGAAGATGACATGGCGGGTGGATTCACAGTGGAAGATGACCAAGCACCAGAGCTACCGCCCTGGCTAGCCGACGAGTCGGATATTAGAGATTCGCTCAAGAAGCAGCAGGCTGCCGAGCGAGAAATCAATGCGCAGGACAAAGAGGATGCAGAAGAGGTGGAGCGAAGGAGAAGGAAGGAAATGCAAGATCGGTTGATTGAGATTGAATCGGAATCTGATAGCGACAGCGATATCCAGATCATTGAAGTACCACCGTCCCCTGCGCCGGCGCCTGTGTCTGAGGAGCCGCAGACGACGGGCAGACAAGCAGGACCAGAGCAAACCGAGCTTGATGCATATGGAACGGCACGCTCGACACAACTACAGTCTGCCATGGCAGAATCGCTCTTTTCCGAAGCAGTTGGGTCTGTTAATGACACACCAGCAACCATACCTCCAGAAGATGCAGAGTCTTCTGAGCCGGAGTTTGAAGATATTGAACTTCCCCAGGTTACGGAAGAGACCGCGGCTCCTGAGCTGGAGGCCGCAGTTGCAGCCGTATCTCATACCGAAGAGCGAAATGCGGCTGATATTGACGACGACGAACTTTTCAACGGCGCTGAGGAGCATGAGTACAGCGACCCAGAGGAAGAGGAGCTTCTGGTTCAAATGGCGGAAGAGGCTGAGGAGCATGCCCGCTTCGCGAGTGAGCTCAACCAGAAGTCTATGGAACAAAACCGTCGCGACTACGAAACGGAACTCCGGCAGTTGCGTACTCAGCAGAAGAAGGACCGCCGCGATGCAGACGAAGTTACGCAGGTGATGATATCCGAGTGCCAATCACTGCTGCGCCTGTTTGGGATCCCGTACATTACGGCGCCGATGGAAGCCGAAGCGCAGTGTGCTGAGCTTGTCCGCCTGGGCATGGTGGACGGCATCGTCACTGATGACTCGGATACGTTTCTGTTTGGAGGCACACGTGTCTACAAGAACATGTTCAACAGCAACAAGTTTGTCGAGTGCTACATCGGAAGCGAGCTGGAAAAGGACCTTTCCCTGTCGCGACAGCAGCTCATCTCCCTCGCCCACCTTCTCGGATCTGACTACACCGAAGGCCTGCCGGGTGTCGGTCCCGTCACCGCCGTAGAAATCATATCCGAGTTCCCCGGCGAGGATGGCCTCGGCGACTTTCGCTCGTGGTGGGAGACGGTACAGTCACAGCCCAAGCCCACCACGGCGGCGGACGCCGGCTCGGCGTTTCGCAAAAAGTTCCGCCGGTCGCAGGCGGCGAAGCTGTTTCTGCCGCCCGGCTTCCCCAACCGCGCCGTGGACGAGGCGTACCTGCGGCCGGAGGTGGACAGCAGCACGGAGCCGTTCCGGTGGGGCGTGCCGGACGTGGAGGGCCTGCGACGCTTCCTGATGGCGACGATCGGGTGGAGCAAGGAGCGCACGGACGAGGTGCTGGTACCGGTGATTCGCGACATGAATAAGCGCGAGGCCGAGGGCACGCAGAGCAACATCACGCGGTTCTTTGGCGGCGCCGTGGGTGCGGGAGCGCGGGAGGAGGCGTTTGCGCCGCGCAAGACGGCAGGCGCGAGCAAGAGGATGGCGGCAGCGGTGGATAGGCTGAAGAAGAAGAAGACGGCGGGAGAGGAGCGCGGAGGGGCTGCCGAGTCGACCAGTAAACGACAGAAGAGGTGATTTTGGAAAGTATCATGGTGTGTGCAGTGCTCTGCTGAGGTATGAGGAGCATAGAGGAGGGAGCGAGGAGTGTGCTGTGCTCGCCTTATAAACATTCGGCCGCGTAGAATCATCAGCCATCTTTAGCTTTGAAGCGCTGTCTCACACTAAATCTTGGAAACTTTGATAGATCCTTGTATTGGTATTAGTTGTGCTGTGGTTTGCTTGTAATCTATCCGGTTGCCTTAATTGCTATTATTAACTATTAACCATTAATCAAGGCCCCATCAGGCAAGTCGATGCCCCACATTACCCGGTTACTAAGTTTAGAGGTAAGGCACCGGCTAAAGCTCGGCCAGGAACCAGCGGCCTGCATTTTCAACCCACGTCAGCCAACGGTTTTTGTTCGACGAGGCGCGTGGCGAGCCTGTATTTTGTATCACCACCACTTCCTTTCCTCGTCGCCCCCCCCCCCGCCTTAAAGCGCATTTCACTTCTTCACTTCTTCCCTTCTTTGTGTGTGGTTTTTTCTCCTTATACATCGCTGGCGTAAGCGGGGCGCGCATACGAAACGAACAACATCGGCCCGGCCAGGAACAACCCGCCTATCCTTTATTTGTCGCTCTCTTCCTCCCTTCCCGGTTCTCTTCCCACGTCGCTCGCGATGGACCAGAGAGAGCTCGAGTCACGCGTCAAGGCGCTGATAAAGAGCGTTGCCGCAAACGAACCGGCCGAGAATGCGCTGCGCCTGCTGGACACGCTGAAGAAGGACGCGGCGCCGACGGAGGAGATGCTTCGGGTACGTTCGTGACGTTTGCGCCTGAGACCAGGTCGCATGGGGCGTGGGGAAGGCTCGGCAAGCGGCGCGTCGACGTGAAAGATCTTGTCGCGTGGCAACCTTCTTCACGGCCATGGTGCATACCCTGTCGCATGAATACGGGCTTTGGCCCCCCCCCCCCCTTCTCTTCCGCGGCCGTCGTGCGACGTGGATTTGTACCCCCGCTAACATGTGTGCAAAATCTGTAGTCAACCCGCGCCGGAGTGCACGTCGGAAAGCTACGTGCCAACGCAAATAAGGAGATTGCCCGATCCGCGGCCGAGCTGGTGAACAAGTGGAAGAAGTTGGTCGAGCAGGAGAAGCAATCCCGGCTGCACAAGGCCAAGCTCGGCTCCCCGGCTTCCGGAAACGCCTCCTCGCCACCCTCCGCCCCGGTCGTCCCTGCGGCTTCTTCCTCCAAGAAGTTCGCCGGCGACCCCGAGACGCGCAAGTACGACGCCGACGGCGTCGACATCAAGCGCACCGACTCGACCGTGCGCAACAGCTGCATCGGCCTGCTGTACAACGGCCTTGCCTTTCGCTCCACCGCGTCCGAATCGGACGTGCTTGCGCGCGCCGTCGCCGTCGAGGCGGCCGCCTACGCGCGCTTCTCCGGCGAGGGCGCCGACTACAAGAAGAAGGTGCGCTCGCTCTTCACCAACCTCAAGAACAAGTCGAACCGCGCGCTCGGCGTGAGCGTCATGGCGGGCGACATCCCGGCCGCCCGCTTCGTGGCCATGACCGACGACGACCTCAAGAGCGAGGACCAGCGCAAGAAGGAGATTGAGCTCGAGAAGGAGAACATGAAGAAGGCGCAGGTGCCGATGGTGGAGAAGAGCGTGAGCGACAGCCTGGAGTGCGGCAAGTGCAAGAAGAAGATGGTCAGCTACACGCAGGCGCAGACGCGCAGCGCGGACGAACCGATGACGACGTTTTGCGAATGCATGAACTGCGGGCATCGCTGGAAGGTAAGCTATTTTCTTGGGTCGTTTTGGGATTGGTTTCCGTGTGCTAATCGTGTTTGGCTGCAGTTTTCTTAGACGTGTACTGGAAGCCGTGGCTATCGACATGGCCTTTTGGTATTCATCCTTTTTTTTTCTCATGCTACATATTTCACGATAGGGCCTCGCGGGCTGCTTTTTCAAACGAGGGGAGTCAATTGATAACAGAGGGTGTTTTGATTCCATTTTATCGTCTTATTTCATCGGGGAGTTTCTGGGGGTTCGCAAAATACAGGAACAAAGTCTTGCTTATTTTTTTATGTCATGGCATGCATATCAGACCTGGCAATCGCAATTCTGATGTAGTCTACATTCTACGTTGATCTAGAAATACAGGATCAGCCAAGGCCGCATAGTAAAAGGGGTATCTTCGTTCCGTTCTCTCGTGCACGCCCCAGTATGTCACGCCTGCCTCTCCAGGCCCAGCTCTGCCACAATGTCCACCGCGTCGTCGTCCTCCTCCAGGCCCATCTCCTGTATGCGGCGCCAAAACTTGCTCAGGTGGCGGGCGCCCGAGTCGCACAGGACGGTGACGACGACGCTTCCCGGGGGCAGGGCGAGGGCGGTGGCGAGGGCGGCGACGCAGTTGACGGCACTGCTGCTGCCGACGAAGACGCCGTCGCGGGCGGCCAGCCAGCGGGCCATGCGGCAGGCCTGCTCGTCGGTGACGCGGACGGCGTCGTCGATGAGGTCGCGGCCGGCCTCGAAGTTGGCCGTCACGCGGTTGACGCCGACGCCCTCGACGAGCGAGTCAACCTGCTGGCGGCGACGGGTGCCCTCGCGCTCCGTCGGCGCGTACATGACCCCGTGGCGCACCTTGTTGTACAGCCCGCTGCCCTGCGGGTCGGCGAGCACGACGCGGATGTCGCGGCCACCGGCGCGGGCGCCGGCGCGGTGCTTCAGGTAGCGCGCCACGCCGGATATGGTGCCGCCGGTGCCGGCGCCGGCGACGAAGGCGTCGAGGCGGCCGCCGCCGGTCTGCCGCCAGATCTCGGGGCCGGTGGTGGCGTGGTGGGCGCGCCAGTTGGCGGGCGACTCGAACTGGTCGGCGAAGAAGCCGCGGCTGCCGTCGCGGCGGCTGGCGGCGTGCTCGGCGGCGCGGCGGCGGGCGAGGTTGACGAAGTGGTCCGGGCTGGTGATGGGGGCGACGGGGACGCGCTCGACGGCGGCGCCGAGGTGGGCGAGGAGGTCCGACTTCTCGCGGCTCTGGTCGTCGGGCATGCAGATGTGGGTGCGGTAGCCGAGGGCGCGGGCGAGCGCGGCGAGCGAGATGCCGGTGCTGCCGACGGTGCCCTCGTAGATGGTGTCGCCGCGGTGCGGGCGCAGCAGCCCGTCGCGCTCGGCGGCGCGGATGATGCCGAGGGCGACCCGGTCCTTGGGGCTGCCGCCGGCGCCGTTGAGGAACTCGGCCTTGGCGAGGACGGTGCGGCCCGTGGCCTCGGAGAGGGAGCGCAGCTTGATGAGGGGTGTGTTGCCGATGCAGCCCGCGATGCCGTCCTCGAGGATGCCGTCGGAGGGGGGGCGGAAGTCGGCGGCGGCGGCGTCGTCGTCGTTGTCGTGTTCGTGGTCTTCTAGGGTGACGGGTGCGCTGCCCCAGAAGATGCTGGAGCGTCGCTTGCTGGAGGGCCCTCGGGGACGGAGACGGCGCTTCTCTTGGAAGCGGCCCTCGAGCTCGGGATAGGCGTCCTTGAAGCCAAGGGTCACGAGGACACCGGCGGTAAAGGCGACCACCAAGGCGGCGGTGCCATAGGCCTTGGGATGGTCGCTCAGGGACATGCTGCCATGAACAGGTGGTAGGCGGTCGTCTTTATGCGCACAATCGCTGGTTGTCTGTCAATGAGCGAGGAAATGAAAGGGAAGAAGAGGATATCTAGGCCCAGCAAGGCCGACTTGGTGGGAAAAACGTCATTCATGAGCTCCCCACGGAGGAAGGCCGTTTGTCGCAAGTTTGAAAGCCCCAGCAGACCTAGTAATAAAGGGTACTTTTTTTTTTTTAGTTGGGTTGGCCACCCCTGTACCGGAACAATGCTATTCCCCTGCCGCCCGTTGTAAACTAACTATTGTATCCTTGTCCGCATAGCTCAAGCTCGAGCTTGACATCGTCCAGGGACCCAGCGAGCTCACACGCAATTCTTTCTTCTTCCATTCTCCTTCCGTCTAGCTCGCAACTGTGCCTGTCACGTTTCCCTAAAGCACGGTGCGCTCCCGTGGTCCATGGATTCTCCTATTGTGACGCAGCTGTTCCGGCAGCTGTTTCGACAACGGCCGCGCGGATGCCGGGGTCATTTGCGCACGACAACCACGCTTCGCAGCCAGAGCAGCCATCGACTGCCCGTCACCGCAACTGCAGGCCACCATGATGGTCGCGGATATGCCACCCGGCCGTCCATCGACCGCGGCATGAAGCGCAACGAGAGCCGCTGGCAGCAGCGCACCAACATCCTGCCCGAGGACCGCACCGACGAGTTTGAAAAATATCCTTACATCTCCGCCGACGAGCTCAAACAGCGGACAGAACGGCCACGAAAGGTCAAGATGCTGCTTCGAGACTTTATCGAGGGTAAGAAGAGATGGCAAACCAGGACCAATTTGCTTGCCATATCTGCCTCTTCCGCAAGAGCAAATCTCTAACCCCGGCTCTTGATCCTCAGACTCCCTATACAACCCGGCATACGGCTACTTTTCCAAGCAAGCCGTCATCTTCAGCCCCGGCGAGCCGTTCGACTTCAATGGCATGCGTGACGAGATTGAGTTCCAAGCCGCCGTCGGCCGGCGCTACACCGAGTTCGAGGACGCCCTCGACGCCGCCTCCGAAACCGGCCCGGACCCGACACGGCAGCTCTGGCACACGCCCACCGAGCTCTTCCGGCCCTTCTACGGCGAGGCCATCGCGCGCTACCTCGTCTCCAACTACCGCCTCACCACCTACCCCTACCACGACCTCATCGTCTACGAGGCCGGCGCCGGCCGCGGCACCCTCATGCTCAACATCCTCGACTACATCCGCGCCGTCGACCCGCAAGTCTACGCGCGCACGCGCTACCACGTCGTCGAGATCTCCCCCGCCCTCGCCGCGCTGCAGGCCGCCTCCCTGCGCGGCCACGCCGACCACGTGTCCATCGTCAACCGCTCCGTCTTTGACTGGGACCGCTACGAGCCGAGCCCCTGCTTCTTCCTCGCCATGGAGGTGTTCGACAACCTCGCCCACGACGGCATCCGCTACGACCTCGCCACCGAGGCGCCCCTGCAGGGCCACGTCCTCGTCGACGCCGACGGCGACCTCTACGAATTCTACGTCCACGGCCTCGACCCCGTCGCCGCCCGCTTCTTCCGCGTCCGCCACGCCGCCACCGCCGGCGCCTACCCCCGTCCCTACCCGGCCAGCCCCCTCCTGCGCCGCCTCGCCGCCCGCATGCCCTTTGCGCCCAACCTCTCCCGCGCCGAGTACGTCCCGACCCGCCTCATGCAGTTCTTCGACGTCCTCGAGCGCTACTTCCCCGCCCACCGGCTCGTCACCTCGGACTTTGACGCCCTCCCCCAGGCCGTCCCGGGGCTCAACGCGCCCGTCGTCCAGACCCGCTACAACCGCCGCATGGTCCCCGTCACCACGCCTCTGGTACAGTGCCACCCCCCCCTCCTCATACCACACAGCACAATGTTGGCTAACCGAGCTTCTTCTCCGCGCGCGCCAGGTCCACCAGGGCTACTTCGACATCCTCTTCCCCACAGACTTTGCCATCGCCGAGGCCATGTACAGGGCCATCACCGGCAAGCTCACCCGCGTCATGTCTCACGGCGACTTCCTGCGCCGCTGGGCCTACGTCGAGGACACGCAGACGCGCAGCGGCGAGAACCCGATGCTGTCCCACTACAAGAACGCGAGCGTCATGGTGACTGTATAACAAGGATCTTGCGGTTCGCCGTCATGAAGGGGGGAGGGGGGGTTGGTTGCCTTGTGCGAAAGCGTGTCACACTTTTTGTACCACTAGCATTCATGTTTCCTCTGTATATTACCAAAAGCTGCCGCGATGCGCAGCTATACATTAGAGCACATGTGCACTTTTTGTCCCACGCGTCTTGTCAAATTTGTCTTCATTTCATGCCTTTTTTTTCTTCTCGGCATTTTAAAAAACTGCAAACTACCTGTCCCGCCATATCCTCTGAATTTTTCCACACATGTAAAAACCAAGCATCCTCATAACATTTCAACCCATACACAAGTAAATCGAAAATTTGCAAGTCCTGCACGAGCTTTACAGCTTCAGCTTCTCGTTCAGCCACTTGGTAGCCTGCTCGACACCTTCATCAATACTCTCGGGCTTGGTGCCCTGGCCCGCTCGGGTCGGCTCCTTGCCACCGGAACGCCCTCCGATAACTTCGGACACGCTGGCAGCCCACTGCTCAGCAGTAACGCCCTGCGAAGCGAGGTGCTACAAGAGCGTTAGTATAAAAATAGAAAGAGAATAGACGTGGTATGTAAGTCTTACCTGGCCAATGTACACGCTGTGAACAACACCGCCGGCTTCCTGGCTGCCACCAAAAAGATAAACAGTCTTCTCCTTGTCTTTGCTCTGGAAGTGCTTGACCACATCTCCCAGAGCCTTGGCGTTAGCGCCAATTGGCAGACGGCCGACGAACCACTTGGCCTCCTTGTTGTCCTCAAAGTACTTGGTGACAGTATCGAGGGCAGTCTTGGATTCGGCCTTTTGCTTCTTCTTCTGTTCATTCACGACCGATGTGCTAATCTTGGTGAAGCGCTGGTTGAACTCCTCCTTGGTCAGGGTGGAGATTACAAGCTTGCTCAGCTCCTGCGAGACAGTCTTGGTTTGGGCCTCCTTCTCAGGACTGAATGGAAGAGCATCCAGGGCATCTAGAGTCTTGGAGAATTCAGCAGCCTCGCGCTGAATTCTGTGGGCAGCCTCGCCGGTGTAGGCAATGATACGACGGATACCTTTGGCGATACCGCTCTCCTCAACAATGAGTAGATCCTTTAGGAGGCCAGTCTGCTCAACGTGAGTACCACCGCAGAACTCGACGCTGTACTTGCGCCAATCGGCCTTCTTAGGATCGGCAAGCATGGTATCAATGTCCATGCCAATAGAAACAACGCGTACAGGGTTGGGGTATGTCTCGCCGAAAACAGCGCGAACACCCTCGATCTCACGAGCTAGGTCCAGATCGACGTCCTTGGCGTAGACTTTGGAGTTTTGGCGAATATAGGCGTTGGAAAGATTTTCAATCTTCTTCAGTTCCTCAATCTTGACCTGAGCCTTGTGTGAGAAATCAAAGCGGAGCTTCTCATCATCAACAAGCGATCCCTTCTGGTTAATATCCTCGCCTAGAACCTCTCTCAGCGCATGGTTCAGGATGTGAGTACCAGAGTGGTTGTTGCGGATGGGAGAACGTCGTAGCTCGTCGTACTCGCAAATGACCTCATCTCCAGAAGAGAGAGCACCATACTCGATGTAGCCGCTGTGCAGGACGTAGCCACCAAAGTTCTGAACGTCCATAACCTTGAACTCGGCGACGTCGTCAATGACAATGCGACCAGTGTCGGCAATTTGACCACCAGACTCGGCATAAAAGTTGGTCTTGTCGAGCAACAGCCCAACGGCGGTCTTGGGAGGGAGATCCTTGGTAGACTTGTAGAAGGTCTGACCGTCAAAAATGATCTGAATCTTGCCCTTGCTATCGCCCTTGACAAACTTGCCCTCGTCGTCAGTGCGGGGAAGCTTATGCTCCTGCTCAAGGTCGGCAATCTGGTGAACATTCAGCTTGGCGAAAGTAGCGGCAGCGTCCTTGACAGCCTTGGAAGCTTCACGAGCCTTTTCCTTGGCAACATCTACCTCAGTCTCATCGATATCGAGGCCGCGCTCCTCGGCCATGAGCTTGGTCAGGTCAACTGGGAAACCAAACGTATCGTACAGGCGCCAAACAACATCGCCATCAAGCTTCTTGACATTGTCCTTGGCGGCCTTGGCAGCATATTTTTCGAACTGGGCCTCGCCACGATCGAGTGTACGAGAAAAGGCTTCCTCTTCTTCGTTGAGGATCTCGATGATGTCCCCCTGCTTCTTTACCAGGTCAGGGAACTGAGACCCGACCTGCTCAATGAGAGCGGGGAGAATCTTGGAGAAGAAGCAGCCAATCTCGGCGTTGAGGTACTTGCGGGCATATCGTACACCGCGGCGCAAGACTCGGCGGACGACGTAGCCACGACCGTCAGAGTTGGGCACCGCGCCGTCAGTGATGGCGAAGGAGAGTGTACGAATATGATCAGCAATGACACGGTAGGCGGTATCAATGCCATCGGTGTCGTCCTTGCCGTACTTGTCGGTGTAGGGACGGACTCCGGTGACTGTCTCAATCTGTTTGAAGAGGGGGGTGAAACAGTCTGTAGCGTAGTTGGAAATGGTATTTTGGAGGGCGGAAACGAGGCGCTCGTAGCCCAACCCAGTGTCAATGTGTTTTGCAGGAAGTGACTTGAGGCTTCTATCCTTTTGTCGGTCATACTGCATGAAGACAAGATTCCAAATCTCCACCACCATTGGGTCGTCCATATTGACGAGGCTGGCGGCGTTGCGCCCGCCGACCTTGTCGTAGTGAATCTCGGAGCAAGGTCCGCAGGGGCCCTGGTCACCCATCTCCCAGAAGTTATCCTTCATGTCGCCAGGCAATATACGATCGTATGGGACGCCAATTGTGTGCCAAAGCTCCTTAGCCTCCAGGTCGGGTGCGAGGCCTAGCTCGGCGCTACCCTCGAAGTATGTGACATAAAGACGCTCGGGGTCGATTCCGTAGACCTTGGTGAGAAGCTCCCAGGCCATCTCGCAGGCCTCCTTCTTGAAGTAGTCGCCAAAGGACCAGTTACCGAGCATTTCGAAGAAGGTGTGGTGGTAAGAGTCCTTGCCGACATCGTCGAGATCGTTGTGTTTGCCACCAGCGCGGATGACTTTCTGGGTATCGACAGCTCGCTTCAGCTTGGCCATGGGATCCGTTTTGCCCACGGTTCCAAGAAAGATGGGCTTGAATTGGTTCATGCCAGCGTTGGTGAAGAGCAAGGTGGGGTCATTGTGAGGGACGACAGAGCCGGAGGGGACTGGAAGGAGGGGTAGTTAGCAGAGTTGGGCATTGTATAGTCGCGACATGGCAAGCATAAACCTCAGAAATGAAGTATTTGGGAAGAATACGCTATGTTGCGAGAGCGGCGGCAGGTCAGATGAAGTAAAATACGTACCAACAGTGTGGCCTTTCTTCTCGAAGAAGTCGAGAAAGGTCTGCCGGACCTTGGCGGCGGGCCAGCTTGTCTCCGTCGCCATTTTCAAGTCAGAATACAGACGATGCTGCAAGTGACGGGATCGGAAGGGGATGGAGGCAAAGGTGAAAGCTCGTCGGGAGGGTATTCGGAGTATGGCGGCGGTATTTGCGGAAGGGTGCCGTTGAGAGTGTGGAGGAGGGGAGATGGGTTTGCGGTGGTGATGTTGGTGGGGGACATAATCTGATCTGCAGTAGTAATAGTGGTGGCAACTGGCCGCTGGGCTCTGGTGGGTAACGGAGCGCTGTGAGGACGGGCACTGGTAACGGTGCTTGGGGGACCGGCACGCTGTGGAAGGATGGAAGCTTCCACAAGCGTGAGTCAACTGGAGCCGCCGCAGAGCCAGGGCCAGCGCCGAAAACCGCTGCTGCCCTCTGCCGCAACCACCACCACCACCGCCACCCTGCAACAACTGCACCATCTGATGACTCAATCCCGCCCGTGCCTATCACAGCATCTGAAAAAAAAGTCATAAAAAGACAGGCAATCAAGAGGCTTGCTTCTAGACCGTGCGCGACACGCCTCCGGACGCCGGACGTTCCCTCCCGCAAGCAAGGCGCGGAATCGAATTGATGCAAAGGTGACGTTGACCAGTGTGGCCAGCGCAATCTCCCTCTCGAGCCGCGCTGGCTGGACAATGGACCCCAGCCAGCGGCCACCTCAGGCCAGCACCAGCGCTGGCAACCGCCACAAGAGAAAGGCCGATGCCCAGCAAGAAAACGAGCGCCTTTCCAAGAGGCTAAGCTTACTGAACATAGGCAAGTCTTGTTTTATGCTATGCTATGTTATTTTATTTCATCCCTGTTATTCCATCATCTCCGCCTACCCTATGTCGCCGATTCCTCGTGCAATTGCCCTGACCAATAAACCATGCTAATGCCTCTCTCTAGAACGTGATGGCACCAAGCTCTACGTCCCGGTCGAGAGCCCACCACGGCAACGGACTACTACCGGCGATAACGACGACGTGATGCACCTCGACGACACTAAGCACAAGGTATACATCTACAACATAGACGAGGAGCTCGCCGACGACGACAGCGAACCGGATGAGGGCCGGCTCGTCTTCCTCCCGGACATTGAGAAGCGCTTGCGCGAGACGCGCATCCCGCCGCAGATCCTGGCCAACAGCGACGGCGAGCTGGCCGGCATGCAGATCGTGCTATACAGCGACCCCGCGTCGCTCTCCGTGCCCGAGGACAAAGATGGCGTGCGCAGGGCCATCTTGGAAGCCCGTCGACGACATCGCGCCCGTCAGGCTGGCGACGACGCGGATGGCGCCTCTAATGTGGTGGCGGATACGAAAGTGCCTGAACCCGTATTGGGCCAGGCTGGACCAGGTGATATAGAAATGGACGTGGATTGACCAAGGCCCTCGCGATAGATCTAAAGATGGTGCGAAATTATTTGACGAGCGTTGATCGTGCGCTAGCACTCGTGGCCCGAAAAGCTAAATACAGTACACAAACTAATAGAGCTCCCTTTTCAATTATGAAACGCCGCACGCAATGGTAAAACAAATACAGAGGAGCAGAAGCTCAATATCTTTGTCGCATGGCCCAGCAAGCAAACCCATCTTGCTTGCTCGCCGATGCGGACCGACAACATTTCCGTACTCCAGGCCAACCGATATTCCTTAACTTCACCGCCAGCTTGTTTTAGATCTACTGTCTTGTAGCAGCCGGAGGCGGACCAGGCGGCGCCGCGTATTCTGGAGCGCCACCACCGGCCCCAGCGCCCGTTGCGCTCGACTCGGCCGGGCGGTTGGCCGCCTGCCCGGACCACTGCGAGGGGTCGACCTTGCTAGCGCCGGCGGGCGGGCCCTGCTGCGGAATGTACTCGGGCGGTCGGTTGGCGTCGTAGGTCGGCGGCGGCGGCATGTAGTGCATGTTGTAACCACCATCCTGAGGCTGACCGTACGGGTACGGTTGGTATGGCCGGTACCAGCCGCCCTGCATGCGCGGCTGTCGAGGGAAGAAGCACTGCAAAAGGGCAAGAGCACCGTGTTAGAAACTGGAAACAAAAGTGCCGCGAATTCGGAACCTTGGGAAAAGAGAAACGTACACTGTGATAGGACTTGAGGGGCAGACCCTTCTTCATCAGGTGCTTGGCGTGAAAGTAGCCGCCAACCACCCATACGAGGATGATGAGGACAAAGAGGCCAAACAACGACCATCGGATAGCATAGCCTGCCTGAAAGAGAAGTTTTGTCAGCATATGCGTTGTCTCCAGGCCATGCAGAAGCGCTGCAAAGTCCATCCGAGGCTACGGGCGTCTCGGGGACAGGATGACTCAACAAGACGTACTGTTGTATACCAAAAGCCGCCGTAGTAATAGTCGTCGAAGCGCGCGACGAGGGTCGCGGGAGGAGCCATGGCGTTTCTAGTGTTGTCGCGAGTTTGTTGCTCAGGTTACTTCGTATTCGACGCGGGCGCAACCGCCAGCAGGCAGTATGTATGTAGACTGCAGGCGGGGCTGGTTGTTGAAGGCGAGATGTTTGTCGTCTTTGGAGTTTGATGGCGTGGTTGTTAGGTTCGTTAGAGGATGAAGAGGGAGGGAAGAAGGATGGCAAGAGGGAAGTTTGTTCGTGGATGAGGGAAAAGGATGCGGCAGAGACAATGGGTGGTCGTGTTTGTTCCTGGGGCGTGGGTGGCGGGCTCAACGGAGATGATATAGCGCTGGCAACGGTGGCGTTTGTAGTGCGTTGACAAAACGAGGTACCTTGACTGCGCCGTTACTATGGGGCTGGTACTTGGTCAGAGGTGGCTGGAACGGCCACCCGTTTTGCACAGCCCGATGATAAGGTGGTGGCGCATTGTCACAGCTGTGCTCCTGCATACAACCTGTACTCAGGCAATTGAAGAGAAAAACCTATTGCTTTCCTTTTTTCTACTGTCAAATCGCACAATCTCCTTGAGCAGAACATACAGTTTTCTATCCCATAAACAAGGCCCTTTCTGCCACCCTTCAAGTTCAACCAAAGGCGCAGTGATTCCCATCCACCAAAGCGAAAGCCTCTCGACTCGGGCGCTAGCACAGCCACCGTTGTTGCCAGAATCATCAATGCCAGGTCTCTTCACCTCCTCTGCATTACCTGTTCGTCCTAGGTACTTCCCGCCTATTAGTTACCAGGTATTTCCTTGTGTTGGCGCTACATACACCCTCTCTCAGGCGCATACTGTCGACCCTTTTGCTGCGCAACGCATCCGTGTCACAAGAACCCCCCGGTCTTGTTTCAGACCTTGCCTCCCCGGTGTCTACGAAACGTATCAACTTCTGCGAGAGGGAGGCGAGGCGGCGTCATCACCCGTACAGCGAAGCCAGACGTGCTCCTAAACTCTGTTTTTTCCTTGCCCTGGATAACATGACAAGGTTGCGGTTTCATCCGCCAAGAGAAAATGGGGCGGACACTGCTGCCCGGCATGGCTCCCGTTGAACAATGAACACATCCGGCAGGCTTCTGCAATCAACTTCGGCGTCATGCCTGGATGGATCCATATTGCCAGACGCCTTGCGCAGCACCCCTACTTCACCGCCGCTCGGAACGAAACGCTGCCGTGGGCGCAGCCTCTCCAGCATCGCGGCATATTATCGCACCAATTGCCTTGTTCATCTTGATACAGTATGTCACCCTCAAAGTCCACAGCAGCGCTGCATTTTCAAGGTCAGAACAAACATCAGTCACGGCCGAGAACCAAATCACGCCTCTGACATGTCAACACTGGCCAGATTCTCAAGATATGTTCTTGTATCATGGATGCTCCGTGCTGATTGGGAGGACGGGGTGTGCGCTTTTGTCGCTAATCATGTACATCCGCTCTATCTCCAACGCCGTCTTATTATGTACAACGAGCCAGGGACTTTCTTCACAAAGTGTAAGCATCAGAATCCCATGCCACCACCAGCCCACCCGGGAAATCTTCCCATAAGATCAGGGTCCATCACGGGCGCCGCCGCCGCTGCCGCCGGTGGAAGGCCCTGCTCGCGCCGTCGCCGCTCCTCAGCTTCGGCCCGCTGCAACTGCAGCCGCTGCCGCCACCAGACCAGCCCGACAAGAGCAAGAGTGACGCCAATAATCAGCAGACTCTCCAGCACGTTGGAGTCATCAAACATTTCCCCGCCATCAATAGCGTTGGCATCGTAGTAATCTTCATAATATTCGTCCTCGTACATCAACTTTCCGTCAATGAAATTATTGATCCACTCGGAAAGAGACCAGTCCTTCTTCTTCTCTGCAATCGTTGTTAATATCGGGCCCCCTCCTGGTATCAGCTTGGCAGCACCATCACTTACTAGGTTCGTCCTGGATAGAATGAATTGGACCATGTGTAAAGGTGTTCCACGCACTACGCATGCGGAGCTTCAAAAGACTCAACGTCACGGGGAGATAGGCCTCGGAGTTGACTACCAGAGCGTGATCGTAGTATCGCTTAGCAAGGTGAAAGTCTTGCGTCAGACCTATGCCATTCTCATGCATCCATCCTAGGTTAAAAAGCGCCTGTGCGCTTTGCTGATAGTCCGAGGCCCCGGTGTAGCATTGAACCGCCTTCGCAAGGTCTTTTTCGACGCCGATGCCGTAAAAGTAGTAGTCGCCCATTTTCACCAGTGCATCCACGTTGGACTGCCGCGATGATCTGGTCCACTCAACCAGGGCCAGATTAGCATTGGCCATCGGGCTGACCTTGTTCTCCTGACGGCCAATAAGCTGCTCAACCAAAGATAACTTGCCAAACTTGGCATCGAGCATAAATGCCACGTTTGTCTGTGCTTTCTCGTATCCTTGTTCAGCGGCCATGAGGTACTGCAGGAATGCCATGTCATGGTTTCCCAATTCGTATGCCAAGTTGGCCTGTGACCAGAGCGATACCAGCGGCTCAGCCCGCTCGGCAACAGTCTTGTAGTAGCTAAGGCCAAGTTGGCATTGTCGCTCGCGACCGACACCGTGGTGTGTCATTTCCGCTAGATAGTACCAGGCTTCGATATTGCCGTACCGAGCGGCAAGCTCAAAGAGGTAGTTGGCCGTTTTAACGTCCTCCGGGTTGCCTTGGTCAAGAAACAAGCGGCCCATCTGTATTTGCGCCGGCGCATAGTCTTGATCGGCCGAAGTTCGCAGAAGTTCCGTCGCCAGCTTGATGTTTCGTCGAACGCCCATACCATTGAGCAGCATGATGCCAAGCCCCCACTGCGACTGAGCATCGCCGTGGGACTTGCCGCGTTCGAACCATGCCTTAGCCTTATCAAAGTTTTGCGCGACTCCGTCACCACGCAGATACATTCTCCCGATGAAGCCAGCTGCTTCAGCAGCAACCTTGTCCCCGCCGTTTTTGCTGCCATCTGCAGAACGCCCATCACGTTTCCAATATCTTGAAGCTGCAAGGAAAAAGTACTTCAAAGCGCTGTCGAAGTCCTTCTCCAAACCGCGCTGCCCTTCATAGTAGAGTCGGCCCAGGTTAAATGAAGCTTTAGAATCGCTCTTTTGCGACATCAGATCGAGGTACTCGATAACATCGCTTATATCGGCATTGTCGTTAGAATGCAAATTGCGTTTCAGAGCATTCAATCCTGCGCTCGATGCGCTGGCCCCTTCGCCATAGATACCGCCATGCTCATCTGAGATGCGCCATGATTCCTGGATCCAGGACTGGCCTCCAGGGGGGGCATTTCTGTACCACTCAATAGCCTTATCGGCAACCTCCTTGTAATATTTAATAGCTGCCTCACAGTCTTTGACTGCACCGACACCGCTATGGTGGCGATAGCCAATAGCCATCAGTGCCTTAGGGTCGCCGCGCTCCGCGGCAAGTGTGTAATACAAAAGCGCCTTCGCTTGGTCCTGAGGAACGACATTACCAATGCCTGTAGAGTAGAAAAGCCCCAGCATGTATTGTGCGGTGGTATTGCCGCTGTTCGTGGCCAGCTGCTGGTAGTAGTCAAAGGCAACCTCGAGATCGCGAGGGTAGTTGTGATATCCGAAGAAGTTGAGTTCTGCAAGTAGATACAGCGCGTCAGAGTTGTTTTGCGCCGCAGCTTTCTCGAGGTGGCCCTTTGCCGTAGCAACAGGTCCGCTCAAATTCGGAGATTGCTTTTGTACCGGGCCGGTCGCTGGCATGGTTGGCAGTGCTCGGAGAAGGTACCGTGTGGTGAAGCTGAGAAGGCCTGAGGCCATTTTGTGTTTCTTTCGGGTGGCCATCGGTGATTTTTGAAGCTCTGACAACGCAGCGTCGACTAACTCGGAGCCTGTGGGTGTCAGTATCTGCTGAATGGGTGCAGCGTGCCCGCCGTACCTTGTTGCTTCAGAACCGGCTGATCTGCACCGCCAGCAGCTAGGTCGGTTGTCGGCCCGTTCGCATCCCCAATTCTAGCATCGTTCGGTTTATTCTTCAACGGTTTTTGTTGAGTATATGCAGCGCCAATTGCTGCCTGCCAAAGCACTAAAATGATGTCAGCAATTGGCTGGAACAGCTCAAAGGTAGTCCGGAGCAGCCACTTACGGAGCAGGCACACAGCCGAGCTTCTCATACTCGGCTATTTTTATAAGTCGCAAATGATGTAGATCGCAAAGCGCATGGCGATCCTATAGGCAGTGCCCGTGTATCAAAACGGGTTGCGAGGTGGGATAATTGACGGTTGGATACGGCGTATGTACCCAGCGCCGTCGTTTGTACAAGCTGTCCAGATCCAGCTCCGCGGCTTCCTTGCAATGGGTCGGCCGACTTGCTCCAGTGTGGTGACTAAGCAAGCGTCAACCACTGCTTACCCAGGTAGGCGCACAGTGCTCCGGCTCCGGTCAAGCCTCTCCCATGTATGCCGAATACTACCAAATTTACAGAATTACGGGTAGTCATTTATAAACAAGAGCAACTTGGTTGTATTCAAAAACTTCGCTTATCACCGTTAACCGTCAACTCGATCATAGATTAGTAAGGTATGTAGGTAGCAGGTCGTGGAGCCAGATGCCCCAGCCGGTGCCTAACTGATAACCCCACAGCGATCCAAGTGGCTCCAACGGCACGCGTAAATGGGAGCCAGGGCTCGCGTCAGGTAGGTTAGTAGCCCATGACACCGCGTTCTTGGTGGCTTGCAGCTGTACCTGGTAGAACGAATAGGGTCTTGGGCTGGGAACAAGTCCCCTTTCTATCTCACACACTTTTTCTTTTGATCAATTTCTATCTTCTCATCTCAACAGACCATCAACTCTCCCCCCACATCAACTGACCTGCAAAAACCACAGTTTCCCCCATCTTTACAATATATACTTGGCAGCCACGGCGTTCGCACTACTCCGCCAAGCAGCGACTTCGCCGGCACGCAGCCTCGTCCCCTCAGTATACACCATGTCAAGCGTCAAGCGCAAGGCCAGCGGCTCTAAGCCTGGGCCAGAAGCCAAGAAACCAAAGTCAAATGGCAATATTGCCACCTTCTTCGGCGCAGCGCCCAAACCGGCCCGAACCGGAGGGGCAGCATCCTCCGCAAGGGCGTCTGTACCCGCGACCAAGTTCGACAAGGAGAAGTGGCTCACCAGCCTCACCCCTGAGCAAAAGACCCTCTTGAAGTTAGAAATTGACACAATGCACGAGAGCTGGCTGGGTCTGCTCAAGGATGATATAACAACGAAGGAATTTCTAGACTTGAAGAGGTTCCTGGACAGAGAGACAGCTGCGGGAAAGAAGTGGTTTCCACCCAAGGAGGACGTATACTCGTGGTACGTTTGCTCTCGCACGTGCACAGACTGCTACATATTGTATCTAACTTGTTCGATCAGGTCTCGGCATACGCCGTTCAACGATGTCAAGGTAGTCATTGTCGGACAGGACCCATATCACAACGTGAACCAGGCCCACGGCATGGCATTTTCTGTGCGACCGCCCACGCCGGCGCCACCATCGCTGCGAAACATGTACATTGCTCTCGCCAAGGACTACCCGGCCTTTGAAAAGCCGCCAAAGAACGGCGGTCTCCTAACGCCGTGGGCGGATCGAGGAGTGCTGATGCTCAACACGTGTCTGACAGTGCGGGCGCACGAGGCCAACTCGCACTCGAACCGCGGGTGGGAGAAGCTCACACAAAAAATTATCGACCTGATCGCGCAGAAGCGGACGCGCGGCGTAGTCTTCGTCGCCTGGGGCACGCCTGCGGGCAAGCGCGTCATGAAGGTGGACAAGCAGCGGCACCTGGTTCTGCAGAGTGTGCACCCAAGCCCGCTGAGCGCATCTCGGGGCTTCTTCGACTGCGGTCACTTTCGCAAGGCCAATGAATGGCTGGTAGCGCGGTACGGCAGCGAGGGCGAGATTGACTGGGCGCTTGTGCCAGGCAACTCGACGCTCAGCGAGCCACGGGTGGTGGACAAGACAGCGGACAAGAAGGTGAATGCGAAGGCTACGGCCGGCAAGGAAAATGTGCAAGTGGATGATGAGATTGGATCGGACGACGAGGAAGCCCTGGAAGCAGCCATCAAGGCGGCGGAGGAACAAGCAACGACGCCATAGCATGGCATGGTGTGGCAACTTGATGCTATCATGTCATGATTGTTTCTTTTGTTTGGATGACTGAACATTGATAGTATTACAGCGTACAGAATGTAGTTTTCAGTAGGTCAATTTGTAAATCTTTATGCGCCGCGCCGCAGTGAGCGTTTGCTTACCAAACCAAGGCTCTCTAGCAGAGGAGGGTAGTGTTCTTTCTTGTATCACATAAAACCAAACGATTACGTCTCTCTTCGCTATGTAGCCTTATCAAATCAACATTCCTGGCTCTACCATATCCTACCAGGCTTGAAAAGGCTTCGTTGGTGATGAGCTGGACGATATGCCATGCCGATATGTGTGCCAGCTGTTAGTGGCTTGGCTCCCGGCGGCCGCGAGCTTCTTGGCGTCGGAGATTTATTATTAACTCGTAGTAGGACGTCTCTGATCGGCCATGTTGATGATGCCAGCTTATTACACAAGATGCCAATTACCCTTGCTGCTTGCTGCAGTGTCAGGGTTCGGCCTCGCCATTCTTCTGTGTAACCCGATCAGGGCGCAGTTTTCTGTACGCGCCTTGGATTCTGATTTGCCTCTTATATCCGCCGTATTGGATGCCAGCAACCAAAACAAACGCAGGGGGTTTCCATTTCAATCCATTTATATCACCTACTCCTGAGATAGTCCATGATGAAGTGGCCTTGCGCAGCTCAGGCATGTCGCCGTCCCGCTTTGTGGACGCTTCTTGGGCAATGTGAACAATGTCACCGACATTTTTGCGGAGAGCATGCCGTCTCAAATTTACACACGTGTCTGACAGCAGAGGTTTGTATAGAGACCATGAATGATTGATTGAGCGAGGCCGAGATGAAGCTGACATGGCCCCTCCTTGTAATAGGAAATCCACACAATCTACTTGTCTGGTGACGAGTCTAGGCTCCGGAAGCTCAACGCATCCCGACGAACGGCAGGCGAGAAGATGATCTCTGCCCTGATAGACAGCATCGATAGCGATGCCCTCCGCGAGCGTGCCGAGACATTACGTCACGGAATTAAATGTACTGTCACACTTCCATTAGCCAATCAGGCATACATGAACATGGACGTCGTTGGGGGACGCAACTACCATGGCTCAATCGTGTTTGAAGATGGAAAAGCCTGGCTGGCACGATTCCGGCTGCCGAACCACAACGCACCTCCGGTGGAGGAGAGAAATTTTGACCGTCGCAGCGAGTTCGCCACATATCGCTTTCTGGCCGAAGCTGCCATCCCAGTTCCACGCGTTTACGACTTTGCCGATGACGAGGATCCATCCAACGCTGTTGGCGCTGGATACATTCTATTCGAAAAGCTTGCGGGGAAGCCGTTGGCTTGGCACGAAGCGGACCATGGACAGAAGGAAAAGATTCTGCGTCAATTAGCCGACATTTATACCCAGCTGGAGAAGCATCGTCGTGGAGCACTTGGGCGCCTGCAACCATCATCGTTGTCGGCAGGCCAGCCAGAAGTCGGTCCGGCGTTTTTCGATTACGACTCGAGTGGGGGTGCAGTGCCGTTTGGTCCATTCGACAATACGGACGATTACTACAAGGCCCTAATCCAGCAGAAAATTGGTCTCATCAAGACGGGTGAGATTGCACCATCTGCACCCCTGGATCAATACCTTGTATACAGGACTCTCCTTGACCACCTCCCCCGAAGCGAGCATGGTCCTTTCTTCTTGCGGCATGTCGACTCTAGAGATGTTAATTTCCTAGTCGATCCTGACTACAACATCACGGGTATTATCGATTTGGAGCTGGCCATTGTCACGGCCAAAAACGAGGCTTTCCAGTCGCCCCTGTTGCTGTACAACTTGGGAGAGCTGTACCATGAAGGCCTCTCCACACCAAGTGAGGATGAGAAGTGGCTTGCGAAGATCCTTTGGGAAGAGATGAAGTCGGACGAGCTCTCTGCCTTGGTTGCGCAGAAGCTGCACTTTAGAGTCGAGCAAGTGATAGAAACGAACCCGGAGGATGGGAAAAACTTTACCAGAGTTTTCAGCGGATGGTGGAAGGCTGCTACCGGGGAGCATGCATTCGATTGGGACATTTGGTGTAGGAATGCCTTGGAAAAGTATGGCGATGGAGGCTTCACGCCTTCAACTGTCAGGGCACCCAACCAACCCGGCCAATAGGGAGGCTGCTCCGCTTCACCCCACGCGCTGGCTATTGGGATACCAGTTGTCCCCAGGCTGGGGGCTACTGGTAGCTAATCGTCATTGATCACGCTGCTTTCCGATTCGGCGGTCTCAGCTGTTTAAGGAGTAGTAATAAGTGGCTTGCATTTTGTGAGACAGCGTGGACGGGGAAGCAGGGAGGACATTGCGCTGGACAAGGAACACCAAGATTTGTCTGTATGCATGATAAATAATAGAGGATGGACCGTTGGTTACGGCGAATAGCGGATAGGTAGCCGGACGAGTTGCCCCGAGTCAGCCCACATGTGCTAGGCTTCCAAGTTGGCGCATAAGGCATTGGTTGGCGGCCATTCTGTTCAGCTTTCGTATGGGAAACGGCCGGCGCATGCTGCGACGAGTGGCGAGGCAGTGCTGGTGTGAATATGTGAGGAGGGTGGGTGGTGCTTAAATGCTGAAATTAATACGTAGAAAATGCAGATGGGCACGTAGATGGTGGTGATTGGACTGACATCAAGGCAGGGGCAGGGGGTGAATGTCGATGATGTACGTTGTACAGCGCAGTATGGTCGGTCCATCTGCCGCTATACGAAATACTATTATTTCATTGCGGACTGCATCCGCTTTGAATCGTATACCAATGAATCGGATAAGAGATTATTGCCATATTTCGGAGAGTTGGGTTCCAAATAGGCAGATCATCATCGTCGGAAGCAAACGCGAAGTGTTCCAGTGCGGTAGCTGGTCGGCATTTGGGTGCAGCGGTGCATGAAGTGGCTGCACGCCGGACCACACGGTCGGTCAGATGAAGAAAGTCGACAATTAAGGACGAATAGACACAGACAGGTCTGTTCTGTATATTGCCATGGCGCTTTTCTGTTCTTGTGAGTAGCTGCGTTTAGACTCCAATTCATCGGCTCTAGTCGCAAGAAATAAAGAAATAGGCTTTCCAACTTGTTGCCGTCTTGTAGCGTGAACCTTCTGGCGGCGGGCAGAACATTGGACCTCTCCACTACAATTGTTGGGCGGAATTTTAACTGGATATCAGGGGTAGAAGGGCTCCATGCCGGGGTTGATGTGATGGGTTCAGTCTCATCAATATATGATGATGGCGAAAAATCTTCGGTTCATGAATGAGCTTCGCAATCGAAGCAAATATTTTCTCATCTCACATTCAACTAAGCAGAAGTGCAAACAGGCAACACCTAAGCTACCTGGCATCGTGGGATTGCCAAGTCGCCAGGCCGCCCCGATGTACGATGTACTTGGTACCTGAGAGTAGCGAGATGCAAGGCCCCACTAGCCTTAGCCCAGCCAACTAATTTGCAGCCACCACGCAATTCCGGCCCGCCAGAGCCAGGCAACCAATTCCCATCTTCAGCTGGCGCTCCAGCGTGCACCAATCCAAATAATGCGCTGTCACCGAGTGATCCAGTGGCTTTGTCAGTGCCGCTCATCTCATCATCCCAACCTCAATGCGCTTTGCTGGGCGAGAGGAAAGAGGGGACTTGACCCATCCCAATCTTAACACGTCTACAGACAAGCCCCGCCGTCCGTGTGGGCGCTGCAGCCCGTTGGCCCATCTCCAGACCCCTGAACTGAGCTGGCCGGCCCTTGCCAACAGCAAAAGAGCATGTAATATTACTAGTGATGTATTATCACTTATCACTGCCAGGCCAGATATGTAATGGATGGCATCAGTACTTTGCACTAACAACATTGGCCCAAGGACATGCGTTTTTGGCGCCAACTTTCCTCAATGCCGCCTCCCATGTAGTTTAGGGGTACCTTGATCATCTGACAATCTCCTGTTTTCTCTCAACTTGCTGCTTTTCCAAGGTACCTTGGCCTTGAAGAGTACAGAGGGCCACAGTCGCATCACACCCGGCCCCCCCCCTCGTTCTTGTCCCCTCGTCACCACAAGCACACAACCACAACCGACTTCACCCTCTCCTTTTTTTTTCCACACACCAATTCCAGCGTTTTGCTTTTTCGTTTCTCAGTTTTCTTTCCCTCACTCTGTTCCTCTCCCTCGTTCGTTCTGCCCGTCGTCCCGGCCCCTTCTCTCGTTGTCCGATTCGACGGCTCCTTTTTCTGTTTCCTTCATGCGTTGCCGTTGCCGTTGCCGTTGCTAAATAGACTTCCCTGGTCATCTTGGACCTTGTCTTCTCCAGCCCGCCTGCAGCCGCCTCGCATTATCTTCTTATTAGGGCCTCGCCCAAAGCTGGCTCTACGCACCGCCCAGCAGCCTTCACCTACCACTTACACGTAACTGACGTCTGCTGCGGATCGCGCCTCTCCTGGCCTGAGACCTCGACGCTTCAACCTGACGCTTCACCACACAACTTGTCGCCGATACCCTCTCTTTCTGCGCACTCATATCTTCTTCCCGGCTGCTTCTCTTTGCCGCATCAGTCCCCTTTGTTCTTCTTCTCTTCTTTCCGACCCGACCCCTCTTCCGAGCCCTCTCGTCCGTTTCTGCCCAAAAGGCTTCCTTCCCTATCTCATTGAATTTGTATGCGCTGCTAGCATCAGCGCCACCTCATCACGGAGTCCTCCACCCCCCCGAGCCCCTCCCGACGATCTTCGTCGTGCTGCCTCAGGATGCCGGGAATCTTCTCCCGCATCAACAAGGCAAGAGATGCCCGCCAGAAGAAGAAGCACGCCACCAACGACCTTGACGGCTCCCTACCCCCAAAGCCCAGGTGGGATGACGCCTATACCCGCGCTTCCGTCGAATCAGACGAGATCTATGAACTCGTCCGATGCTGCACCCAGGAAATTAAGTCTCGAGGTTCGTCAAACGCTGGCTTGTGCCACAGCATCATAGCGTCGTGCCACCCCGCCATGTCGCGTCTTGCTACCATGAACTGACCACGTCGTACCGCAGGCCTTGATCACCCCTTTCTACTTCTGCCGTTCCGACCGACCTCCAATCCCAGTGGTGTTCGAACCTTTATCCGAAACTTTTTTGGCAAGGATGGCCTCGAAGCCCCTCTGCACGGGGAGAGACTGCTCCAAGAAGTCCGAATCGCAGAGCCCATGGTATGCGCCTCGATAAAAGACGGGACAAATAACATGGCTAATTGGCATCAAGGTACTCGCCTCCGTCCTGAAATGGTGCTGGAGCCGTCTTCAAGGCGGCGTGGTCTCCTGGGACGCTTATGAACTATTCAAGATTGGCGAACTTGGCAAGTTTATTCCCTTCAAGGTTCTATCTCGCATCTACAGCTAACCCCCAGCCCGCACAGACTCCAGGCTCGCCAGGGATTCTTTCAAAACATTCATCCCCATCAGTGTTGAGAGTGACTCCAGACAGCAAATCATTTTTAGCTTCTTTGAGCTAGTTGCTGCCATTGCCGCCCACGGCAAGACAAACGGGCTCAGCGGTGTCAAGCTATCCCGCATGGCCGCCTGGTGGGCGTTTGAACAAAAAGACACAGGTGATGGATTTGACGGAGGCTACAAGGCTTGGCGAAAGTAAGTAGAGTCATACAGTACCGACTGAATATGGCCATGGCATTCTAACACCAAGTAGGGCGGCCGATGCCACTACTCACCTCTTCTTCGCATATCTACGATCTCTCTCCCCAGAGCAGCAGTTGACCGGCATCTCGATGCTACCCCGATCCCTTCAGAAGCTTCTCAACGAAACAGAGTATCCGCCTAAGGCTTCCAAGATGCTCGTTTCCCGCACCAACAAACTCGTCATGATTGTCGACTCTGTTTCGCCCACTCCATTTGCGCTCCTTCGACGTGCCAGCAAGTTCGAGTATCGCGATTCAGATGTTGCTCTTCGCAAGCTTTCCGACTTTGAGGATGCTGCCGAAGCCCTGAGCGAAGAATGTCGACGTGTGCTAAAGGCAATTTCCGCTGCCAACCAATCCCAAGCTTCCAGCGCAAAGCACTCGACCAGCCTCCGCGACGCTTCTTGGTCGCGATTCGAGGATATTGGATTTGCGAGTGCTTTGACCGAGGAAGATGACTACGAGGAGAGCGCTGTCCCAGTCAAGCAGGCGCCGCGAACTTTTGGCCCGAGTAGGAGCTTGCGCAACACTCCAGCCTCTGCCACCCGTGACGCGCGTCCTACCACGCCGTCGTGGGCCGACTTCCTGTCGACTGGCTTTGTCGATGAGTCCGCCAACGCCAATACGCTGGTCCCCCCGGACCAGGTCCTACCCCCCATCGACGTCCAGCGACAGCAAAGCTCCCAGTCACACCAACCACGTCTTGAATCTGAGCGAGACCTCGACCCTGGTGAGCTAGCCAGCATCACTCCCTTTGACCTGGATGATGCTTTCTGGTGGGTATGGATGAGCAGCCTGGCGCCAGAAGAAACCAGTGAGAGAAAGGCTGCTTTTGGACGCTGCGCTGTTCTTGAAACAACCGTTCACAATGGTGCATGGCTAGTCATGGAGGAACTGATTGCCGGGGCTGCCCCTGATCCGCAAGAGGGCACCTACATTGCCGAGAAGAAGGGATTCTTCAGCTGGACCAAGCGAAGCCGCACCGTCTCGCATCGCAAAACTGCCAACAAGCATTCACTGAAAAGGGATGATATACTTCCCGCTGGCGGTAGCACTATCAGCATCGGCAATGAGACGCAGGCCAAGATTGCCGCCAAAGCAGCCCAGCTCCGTGCAATTCAGGAATCTGGAAACAGGCCTATCCCGACCCGACGTGGTCGCACAGATGCGGAGGTATTGGGCGACAAAACCAACAGCGTTTTTGACCTTCAACCCCCCATCGCCGGCGAAGCTTCATCTGCCATGAAATGGGTCAAGAAGTACGACAAGGGAACAGTTAAGGATGCTTACCTCTCCAACAGCAATGCTGGCCGAGGTGTCTCCATTTCCCCTACTGGGGCGGAAGAGCATCGCAATGGCTCCACGAACGGCAGTGCTAACGGCAGTGCAAAGGCTACTAACGGCAGTGCAAAGGCTGTTAACGGCAACGCCAAGGCGATTGAGAGAAAACCTGTCGCCGCGGCGCCTGTTGAGGCACCCCTCAGCTCCCCCGCTGTCGAGAAGGCTCCGGCTGCAAAGTCTGAGAACGAGGTGGTGGAGGGCAAGGAAGAAAACCCTGAGCCGGCTCCTGCCCCTCTTCCCAAGGATGAGAAACCTCTAGTCGCCCCAGTTCCTCCATTGCCAGTATCCGTCTCTGCCACAAGCGTTGTTGAACCTCCACCAAAGTCTCCTGTCAAAGAGAAGGGTGGTCTTCGCAAGCTGTTCCGCAAAAACCGATTCTCCAAGCTCCCTGAGAACTCGGCTGCCCAGCTGAACATTATGCTGCAGAAAGATGCCGCCGCAGCCGTCACCAATACCCAGGAGCCCGATGAGCATCACAGCGAGAAGCCTGCCAAAAAGGGTGCTAAGACGGAGCCGGTCAATGAACCGACTCTTGAATTAGAGGATCCCGCCGCTGAAGCTGGCAAGGTTCCGACTCCCGGCGTAGACGCGGAAAACAATGATGAGTTCTCTCGCTTTGATCAAGGACCGCTCACTGATCAGCCTGCTTTCGTCCCTGACACTGCTGAGGAGGATGATGCCACACCTCCGCCTATTGCGCGGAACAGGCAGGACGCCCAGGAGAAAAACGAGGGACTCACTCGGATTGCTAGCCCGGGTGTGCAGGATAGATGGGCGCAGATCCGCAAGAATGCTGCCGACCGTGCTTCTCAGCGCCAAACGGACGAGCGCGGTCGCAGCATGCCGCCAACCAAGGCTGCTGGTGATGGGGATGGCGATACCAGTGGTGAAGAGAGTACGTGCTAGCCCTCTTTGTTTTATTCTTGCTCGAAACTAACATGGTAAATAGCAATCGAGTCGCGCGTTGCTCGCATCAAGGCCCGTGTGGCTGAGCTAACTGGCAACATGGAAGGCACCAACTCCCCCCCTCCAGTGAAGAACAGCGCCTAGGACGTCTTCGTTTACGTCTCACTCTCGGCCTGCTCTTCCGATTGATTTTTTTTCTTTATTTCTGCAATACCCTTTGAGATGTTTTGCCCATTCTTTTCACCTAGTGTCGAAATTTGTGTTGCTGTTTTACTGCCGAATTTTATAAATGATACCATAAAACGAGGTGGCGATGCGAGGATGGACAAAGGATGAAGTCAATGTGTCCGCGTTTGCCTGCCTGCGCCGAACCGACGATCAATCCTCTTGCAGGAGATTTACTACCTAATAGAGCAGTGGTGTGCCGCTGCTCAAGTTTTCTTGGTCAATCTTTTCTGCTCTCTTTGTTGTCTACATTTACCCTATTTCTTCCTCTCCATCTCTCTCGGTACGCCGGAAAGACCATGTCTAATTTCATTGTCTTTTTCTGTCATCTTGGTTCTCTGGCCAAAATACTTCGATCGATGATGTGGTTTGCAAATTAGCAGGCTTTGTTATATACTATCCTCGTTTTCCTCGTCTGTCGATTTCTCAAGCCAGTCAATGTTGTTTTCTCCTTTTATAGCCAAAAGCCAAGATCGTTTTAGTCGATATATCCATCCAGTTCAGTATTTCTTGCCGCAGAATTCCAAATACAATGTTTTCTTTCTCAGGCCCAACATGCAACTACTCGTCTTCTGCATGCGAAGTAAACCCTCTGCGGTACTCTCTTGTGAATGTCCAGACGTTTCCGACTGAGCTTGACGGGTCTTCCCCGGCATCTAGTGATCATTGTCTATCATGGTTATGCGCCGGAACCCATCGTCAGAGTCCTCGTCGTCCCTGCTAGGCGGATACGCGGATGCCGGCACCGGTTTCCTACGCGTCTCGGGCGGCGCAGAGGGGCGATCCGGCAGCGGCAGCGGCGGTACCTCGCTCAGCTCGGCACCGACGCGCAACTGGTCCGCGAGCGCGGTCTCCTCGTCAGCGGCGTCGCCCGTTTCGGCCTCGAGCTCGGCGCGGGGTGGTGGCGCGACCGTGGTGCCGTCGACGTCGACGGCGTGGCCGGCGGCGTACTGGTCCTTGAGGCGGATGAGGTCGTCCTTTTCAATGTCTGCGGCGGCGGCGGCGCGGACGCCGGCGAAGCCGCACTCACGCAGGATGCAGCCGAGGAGGAGCGGGTAGCGCAGGTGGCCGCTGACGCGGTCGCTGAGGTCGAGGTTGCGGACGCCGGGGACGCCGG
The DNA here is from genome assembly GCA_025583755.1 of Cordyceps tenuipes. Lineage (NCBI taxonomy): Eukaryota > Fungi > Ascomycota > Sordariomycetes > Hypocreales > Cordycipitaceae > Cordyceps > Cordyceps tenuipes. The sequence goes on from JANZYN010000102.1 coordinate 79,419, forward strand.
CGGGGGCGGCGAGGGGCTGCAGGCCGGCGACGCCGAGGGAGAGGCTGTGGGCGCGGTAGACGTAGCCGAGGATGAGGTCGTTTTCGGAGTAGGCGTTGAAGATGGTGCCGGAGACGACGGGGCGGAGGGCGCGCCAGCGGGCGGGGTCGGACGGCGCGGGGGCGCCGATGAGGACGACGGTGTCGACGAGGCCGAAGGCGCGGCGGGCGGCGAGCTCCTGCAGGCAGGCGTGGACGGCGGCGGCGCCGAGCGAGTAGCCGATGAGGGTGACGGGCCGCTCGCCCTGGACGCGGTTGATGAGGGCGTCGGCGAGGAGGCGGCCGGCCTTTTTGGAGCGGTTGGCGGCGTGGTTGAAGGGGTTGTCGACGTTGGAGGCGAAGGCGAGGACTTGGATGGGCCAGAGCGCGGCCCAGAGCGTGGCGAGCACGGTGCGCTTGATGATCTCGACCTTGACGGCCTTCCAGGCAAACGACTGCACGAGGTCGCCGAGGGCGGTGCCGAGGGCGAGGAGGGTGGCCATCTCGTAGCGCAGGGCAAAGACTTCTGTATCGTCGGGCAGCACCTCCCACGGCCGGGTGATGTCGCTCTCCGAGTTGAGCCAGCCGTTGATGCCGAGCGTGATGCGCAGACGACGACTCTTGGCGCCACTGCCGTCAGAAGATTCGTGCAGGGGGATGAATTTGAAATCGTCAACCTCTTTGGCATACTTGTCCATCATGGAGCCCTGGGTGCCTGTTAGTATACAGAGTGCTCTCGCGCGTACATCAGCATTCCTAGCTACGTACCGTCATCTTGGCTCCAAAGGCGCCAAAGAGAGTGCCGACGAGAGCACCGTTCATCCAGAAGATGCCGAGAAAGCTTGCGACACCGCCCAGGCCTACTCCGCCCAGGATGCTTCCCACGGCTCCGGCGACCAGCGGTGCAGCCAGCCCGCCCGTGACGCCGATGAGGGTGGCGCCGGCCACCGAGGCGAGGCCGACCTTCCAGTAGCGGCCAAACTTGTTTTCCTGTTGGCGCTTGGCTGCCTCAGCGTCGGCCGACATGGCCGCCTTCTTCCCCTTATCTGCCGTTGACTGCTCGATGAGCGATTCTGCAATCTGCGACTCCTCATTGTTGAGGAAAGAGTGCGGGATGTCGAGCGAAGACGTCAAAGCGAGCATCAGGGTCCGCGAGTGTGCCGAGTACTTGCCCGTGGAGAGCAGTAGAAGCAACACGCAGCTGATGATCTCACGGCGATCGTGCACGGAGAGCTCGGTAAGGGGTGTCGGTATGGGCGGGTAGAGCGTCTGCATAATAGAAAACGCCGTCTGCTCGTCTCGGGCGTCGTCAGAGTTGGCCTGGCGCTTGCTCTCGGCGCGCTCGTTTTCCTCATTCATCTGCACAGCTTGACGCCGTGATTTGCGCTCTGCGACGATCTTGGGGGTGTCTTTCACGCGCACAATCTCCTCGAGCTTGGGCACGAACTCGTGCTCCCACTCCTCCAGATACTGGCGCGCGGCGCCCTGCACCTCAGCCGCCCGTGTCGAGGACTTGCTTGGGGCGTTGGGGGCGCTTTTCCATGGCATTGCAACCTTGACATTTTTGAAAGGATTGGCTGGACCCGACTTTTTCTTACTTGTGCTCGCTGCAGCCGTGTCGCTGGCATGCGTCTCCTCAGCATCAAACAAGGTGACTGGGCCGCTAGATGTATCGGCATTGACAGCTTCATTGCCTGAGAAAGACGTTCCTGCGCCTTCTTCGCTTCGTGGTGTGTGAGCTTCTCCGTGTGTGCTAGATTCGATAGATGCCAATTCTGGCTCATCCGGCTGGGACTGAAGCTGGGCGGCCATGGAGAAAATGATGTCGTCGACGAGCTTGAACAGCTCTATCCGCCGCTGCGGATCGAGGGCAATGACAATCTGTCGCGGGTCTGAGCAAAAGGGCGCCATGTTGAATGCTGAGCTCTGATAGTCGGCACTTTACCGTTGCACAGTTTGAAAAGAGAAAAGGCCCGCATGAGGGGTCCTGACTGAACATGATCCCGGCAAGCCCGTCAACAAAGGCCAACTGTGCCTGGCCGCTTGTCCTGGTGCTACATACGTCATTTCTGTCAGGAAACATTCACTCTACCGGCCCGCTAATAAAAATGATAACTACTAGTAAACATTCGATTAGGCAGTGAGCAACGCGCTAGAAGGCCTAATAAATCGTAGCTTTAGGTAGGCAATAAGCCCTTTACCCCTTTCAAGCAAAGCCACCGGCGTAGATCGTAGATTACCCTTGTCCGGCTGGACTTTTTCCAGGAACTGGTCAACTTCCATTGCCCACTACCTTTCAAGTTCCTGACCCAAAGCATGAAGCATTGTGGCGGCTCCACGCGGGCACATCATAGGGAGATGCTTGGAGATGACGGGACATGTTCCGAAATTTGGCATAAATGTATATAATAAACTGCCGACCCGAACCTAAATATAATAAACCCAAGATAAAGGCGTTGTTAAAAAGACTAAAAGAAGAAAAGAAAGCAGGAAAGAAACACAATTTTTAGGGGGTCCAATCTGGTTCTCTCACAGAAAACGCTTCCCAAGCTCTAACTCAAAAAGTCACCAATCTCCTGTTTTGCTTCGTAGATGCATCGTTCTTATTTTTTTTTGTCGTTCTCGTTTTTTCTTGTCGTCTTTCTTCTTCTTCCTCGTCTCTCAACCGGGTAGGGCAAATTGGATAAAATCGCGTGTTCAAAAAAATCTGTTGTAGTATCTTTCACTTCGTTTTTGATTTCGGTGATGATGATTTGTGGTGATCCCCTCCCTTTCTGCTTTCGCTATCAAAAGTTGTGGTTTTCCTTCTCTGTCTCTCTCCTCTACCCTCCTTTTTTCTCATAGTGTACATAAAACCCAAAAAAAAAGAACAACAACAACGGAGGATTAATAGCAGGAGGGTGTGTAGAAAGAGGAGAGAGACGAGCAAGAAAAGAAAACCAAGGAAGAAGTAAAAAACAATAAAGAAAAATATTGACCCCGTGTCTGATTTGCTTTGCAACGCCTTCGTGTCTCTCTCTGCCCCAGATTGCTTCCTCTCCAACAACTGACTGATAAAATGCGAGCTTTCTCTAATGCAAAGGGGGCTTCGTTCTATGTATAATACCATTCTCCTCTCCTCCAGCATTCTTCCATTTCCAAATAAAAACATGACTCCTTTTTGCCCATAGGTGGGCTTATTTTTTTTCTGGTCGGTTATTGTATAAAAATGTCCATTTCCAATCAGTCATTCTTCGGCGAGCTAGGCGAGTACTGGTTGCCGCTTCCAGAATCTCCGCCAGAGCCCGAGGGGCCAGGCGTGCGAGGCGAGAACTGGGGGGATGTGGGAGAGTAACCCGGGCTCGTCGGTGACAACTGTTGGCCGGGGCTGCGTCCGAAGCTCGGGCTCGTCGGCGAATAGGCATCGGGTGACGTAGGCGACCACGAGGGTGAGGCGGGCGAGTACGACGGCGAGGTAGCGCCGCCGTGCAGATTGGGGGACGCAGGGCTGTAGTTGGGACTGGCTGGAGAGTAGCTCGGAGACGTCGGCGAGTTGAACTGGGCTGGCGACGTCGGTGAGTAGTGTCGCGGCGAAGTCGGCGATGTCGGCGAGTAGCTGGGCGATGTAGGACTGTAGTTCGGACTGGCCGGGCTTGTCGGCCGCAGCATAGGCGATGTTGGCGAGAACGACGGTGACGATGGGCTAAATGACGGCGAGGTGGCGTAGCGAGCACCATCCACCATGGGTGACGTGGGTGAGTATCCTGTGTTGGGCGAAGATGGTGAGTAACCTCCCATGCCTGAGCTGAATGGCGATGTCGGCGATGTGCTGAATGGGCTGGTTGCACCGCGCGAGTATGGACTCATGGAACCATTGGCACCAAAGCCGCCACCATATTCGGTATTGAAGCCCGTCGGGGTTTCTGAGCCAGCACCCTGGATAGGAGAGAAGTTACCCGCAGCAGGAGAGGCCATGCTGAGGTAGCCAGAATCACCCATTGGCGAGGCACTGTCGTAAGGGGTGGCAGCACCCTCGCCCTCGCCATCTTTCGTGGGCATGCCAGGCATGAGACCCATGCGAGAGTTGTCTGAAATGACCGTCTCCAGCATCTTGGGGTCCAGGTACACGTCAAAGTTGCCAGTGCCCATTGGCGCAAGCTGACCAAGCATGACGTTTTCAGAAATACCGCGGCAGTCATCGAGTTCGCCGGTTGCAGCAGCCTCAAGAAGAATCTCGACTGTCTCTTCGAAAGAACAACGCATCAGCGCACCAGTATCAGCGCGGTTGATACCATGACGAGTGACAGCCGAGATAACACCCCGATAGGTCATGATATCGCAAAGCAGAGCAATATGACGATGATTGACATAGGATGCATCAAAGGCCAAAACGTTGGTCAATTCCTTGACCAGCGCCGATCGAACAGCCTCGACACCAAAAACCTCAGTAATCTGGTACAGGTCGTTACTGTAAGTTCGTCTGGGATCGACACCGGGAACAGCGAGCACCTCGCGGAGAGCTGAACCACTAGTATCTAGGTACCACTGCGTGCATTTCGGGTTATCCTTGAGAGCCAGCTCGGAGCCGTCGTCATCCTCGACCAGGCGAGTACCCTTGGTCAAGAATGCTCTCTCAATACCAGGGACACCGCGCAGAGTCATGGTATCAAGCAAGTGAGCCTCGAGACGCTTGAGCATAACATCGTCCTCAATCCGAGTATCAGAGTCTTCCTCCTTGCCATCATCCCTGCGGATGGTGCGGATACGGATGACTTGTTCCTCAGCATTGTTGTCGGAGAAAATGATGGCCAAATCGTTCGCGTATTCCTCCTTGATGCATGCAGCAACATCATCAATCTTGATGCCCTTGTCCAGGAGTTTTTGGCGGTCAAGAGTTATACGCAGAAGCCAACGCGACTGTCGATGGATGGTGTCTTGAGCGTCATCGGGAATCATGAAGTACGATTCCACCATATCCACATCCTCGGCGATGTTGGTGGCTTGCACATCAGGATCGTAGTAGATTTCGGTGACTGATGTGACAGAGCGCAGGTTGGTATACTCGACCAGACTACGTAGCTTCTTGGCCTGCTCCTGAGTACCTAGCTTTGTGTCCAGGTAAACGGCCATGCTGGGAGTTTTGATATTCTTGGCCAAGTTGAGAATTTCTTTGAGACGCGGCACACCCAGAGTAACGTTCTTGGACGACACACCAGCAAAGTGGAAAGTGTTGAGTGTCATCTGAGTGGCAGGCTCACCAATGGACTGCGCAGCAAGAACACCGACCATCTCGCCAGGGCTGACGAAAGCCCGATCCCAGCGATTTTGAAGCTCGCCAATGACGTGATCAAATGCAAGCTTGTTCAAGCGATGAACGTACACGATCTCTTTAAAGGCAAGACGAGAGCGCAAAAGTGCCTTGACGAGGATGGTGGCATTGTAATCGGCCTCGAGCGAAATCGGATCGTTGCCGCGCACAATCTTCATGTTCGATAACAGAGTCTGCACAGTAGTAATGACATCCGATGGGCGAAGGTTGCTGCGGTCAGTCTCGCGAATGTTGAAGACGCGCTTGGCACTCTCAATGATACGGCCAATGTTCAGAGGAAGCTGCATCATTTCTTCGCCCATCTTGGACTTGTTGATATCGCGAACAGCGCGTCTGTCAGCAAGCAAGGCATCCCACTCCATGTCCAGCAATTCCATGGAAGCCTTGTCGCCAGCCAGCTCGTTACCGTACTCGTAGTCCTTGCGGAACCATTCTGGAGGGCTGGCGAGATCCAGTCGGTACTGTCGCTCAAAGGCAGCGTCAGACATCTTGATGGTGCCAAGTCTCTGTTTTTCAATGCACATCGCATCGAGACCATCTTCACCGTACAAGAATTGAATAACGTCACCAAGCGAGTTGCGTACAGTTCCGTCGTAGCGTGCGCTGAGATCTTCAAGAGCCTTGACAAGGCGTCTCTGAATGTAACCAGTCTCGGCAGTCTTGACCGCAGTATCAATGAGACCCTCTCTACCAGCCATCGCGTGGAAGAAGAATTCCGTAGGTGTCAAGCCACGAAGGTACGAATTTTCCACGAAACCACGAGCTTCGGGTGAATAATCGTCCTTGGTGAAGTGAGGCAGCGTTCGGTATTTAAAGCCAAAAGGAATGCGCTTTCCTTCCACAATCTGTTGACCCACAAGTGCCGTCATCTGCGAGATATTGATGGACGAACCCTTGGAACCAGAGTCAGCCATGGTGACGGCATTGTTGGAATCCTTCAAACTCTTTTGAGTTGAAGTACCAGCCTGGTCACGAGCCATGTTCAGAGCCATGGAGACTTTGTTCTCGAATGTAGCACGAACATTCATGCCAGGAAGAGCTTCCAGCTCGTTTGCTGTAGCCTGAGCAGTCAGGCGCGCGACCTCAGCCTTGTGCTCGTCAATATGGGCTTGGACCTTCTCAATGGTTTGCTTATCAGGAACGGTATCACCGATGCCGATGCTGTGACCAGTGTTTAACAGCCAGTAGGTGACGACTTGTTGGACACCGTTCAAGAACGCCATAGCACCTTCAGGTCCCAGTTCATTATAGCACAAGTGAATGATACCACCCGAGGCAGCACCGACATTCTTCTTCTTGAGCAAGCCGTACATGAGCTCGCCACTCTGAATAAGCAGGCCAGCATCATGCTTAGGATTGTCCAGCTTGTCTTCCTTGCTGTACAGACTGATCTCGGGAGGGATGACCATGCTGATGATCTGCTTACCCGTCCAGCGAGGTCTGGGTTTCAGAATAGCCGGTTGAGGAATGACGCCATCCCAATTGGGGACCCAGAGCATGAGGTTCTGGACAAACTCCTTGTCGATGAATGTGTCACGGCGGCAGAGCTTGTAGACACCTGCCAGAGAGTCCTGGACGATACCCATGAGCGGGCCATTCTTCTGCGGCGAGACAATGTTGTTAGGAACGAGACAGAGCTCCTTGATTTCAGCTCGAGTTTCTTCGGTCTGAGGCACGTGCAAATTCATTTCATCACCGTCGAAATCGGCGTTGTATGGTGACGTGACGGAGAGATTCAGTCGAAAGGTCGAGTACGGCATGACCTTTACGCGATGGCCCATCATGGATTCCTTGTGTAGAGAGGGCTGACGGTTGAAGATGATGTAATCGCCATCGATAAGATGACGTTCAACCTTCCATCCATACTCTAAAGAGATCTGAGCCGCGCGTCTATGGTGCCGTAGATCGATTCTCGTGCCGTCAGATCGAATGACATACTTGGCACCAGGGTGCTCGTTTGGTCCATTTTCGACAAGCTGATGCAGCTTAGCAATGTTGTAGGGTGTAACCGTTTCGGGATATGTGAGAGTGCGAGCAATACTCCGCGGGACACCGACTTCATGCAAAGACAAGTTGGCATCGCCGGTAATAACGGTACGTGCAGAAAAATCGACACGCTTGCCCATCAAGTTACCTCGTAGACGACCCTCCTTTCCCTTGAGGCGGGCACGGATGGCCTTGACAGGACGCCCGCTCTTCTGAAGCGCCCGCGGTTGTCCAGCGATATCATTATCCATGTAGGTAGCAACATGATATTGCAAGAGCTCTTCAAAATCGCGTGCAATGTGTTGCGGTGATCCTTCACGAATTGCTTGCTTGACATTGCCGTTGGCGCGAATAATGTCGCCCAGCTTGTACGTCAAATCGTCTTCGTTTCTCGTGCCAGTGCCAGTACCATCCATGGAAATACTAGGACGCACAGGAGGGGGCGGAACGGGCAGAACAGTGATAATCATCCATTCAGGACGGGCATAGTCCGAGTTGAGGCCCATGTTGTGCAGATCGCGCTCGGAGATGCGGCGAAGAATGCCATGGGCCATTTCAGCGCTGATATTGACGGTTTCCTTTCTCTTCGGGCCCTCCTCCGAGGTGACTTCGAAAGCAGCCTTGAGTTGGAGCGCAGCCTGTCTCACTTGTGGTTGCATGTTGCCACATCCGCCGTGTCCTTCGAGAACCACATTCTTAACGCCAAACTCTTCATCCTTGTTCTTATCTTGCCGCTCCTCGTTCTCGCATTTGCGCTTCTTCTTACACACAGCCCAGACGCGCTTGAATCGCAGCTTCGGATCGCGAGTACGAATAGCGGTAACAAATTCGGGATCGCTCTGAGAGTTCACGTTAGCATCCAGCAAGCCTGAAAAAAAGCTTCATGGAGTAAAGGGAAGACCAACTTCATCGGCCAACACTTTGCTGCAATTGTGGCAGACAATCTCCAAGACTTTCTTCACTTTCTTGATAAAGCCAGGGTGGTACACTGGTTTCGCTAGCTCGATGTGGCCAAAATGACCTGGACACTCGCTCATCGGTTGAGAGCAAGTTTTGCATTTGAACTGGCGGTCAATAGAGCCCAGCAAGGGATCGTTCAGGCCGCCGTCGCGCGGCGTTGTCTTGTTCTCTTCCATTGTTTCGGGATACAGAATGTGCGCAACGCTCATGTTTTTGATCTCCTCCGGGGACAACAAACCAAACTGAATCTCTTCGACAGTTTTGAGCGGCGCGCTCGAATGCGGAAACGGAAGGTTCGCCATGATTAATTGGTGTGGCGATAATTGATCGAGATGTCGAAGAAGAATAGACGTCCAGTTAAGGCGTCAAGAGCGACGCGCCTCGGGTGGTTGTGGGAGGTGGTGGTACAGCCACGTGAGATGAAAGAAAGCCGCGCGCAAGTGGTGGGAAAATTTTCAAAGTCGACTAAATCAAAACGCAGCCAGTGTCGGCCTCGATGGCAGACGCCGTCAGAGTCGAGTTGCGGATGGCCCTCGAAGGCAGCAGCGCCTGTCCTGGCCAGCGGCCCAGGAGAACCTCAGGCTAATCGCCCCCGTCGCCTCCGCCTCTGGAATCGCGAAAGAAAATATTTCGCCCGTCGCTATATCGTCAGGAGCTCGAATCGGTGCTCGGTGATGTCGCGCACGATGCCCGACACGCGTGGTGATGAGTTTGGGGCCCGTGAGCAAAGTTTTGTGTGGTTGAGGCGTGGCGACAGAGAGTGGCCGAAGAAACTGGGAGGTTAACGTGACGGCGAGTGGCTCGTTCAGCGCTAGTCCTCTTTAAGCCCCGCCGACCTCCTAAGGGAGTGAAAGTTTGTGCCTAAGGCATAAATAAGGGAGGTACCAGGGACAAAAGCCAAGACGGGCCGAGCACACATTACCAATAAAATTTGCCCGTCCTCTAGGCACCAGCCATCAAGGATAAAGTCGAGCTACTTCTGACTACTCTGACCACCAAACTTTGTTCTTCATCTGGGGTAACAACCACCAAGACAACTCTCTCCGCCAACTTAGTACCTAGTTAGATCTCGCATTTACCACCGTGGCGGTTGACTCAAAGGGGGCTCGAGTCTATGGATTTATTGGATGTGGTAACAATTGCAAAATGGCATTGGATATTGACTAACCCCCTCCCCCGTCCACGCACGTCCTTTCTCATTTTCGCTTATTACCACGCCCGCCCTTGCCCGCTCCCCGTTTTGGCACGACAGTCTCGGCTCCCCCGTGTGAATCAGACTGCTCGTCTCCGGGACTTCGGCGGCGCATTGTCCCCGTCGACACAGCTATGAACTCGTCCTCGCTATCGCTTTCGCCCAGAGTAAACAAAATCGGCATGCGAAACTCTTCGCCTCCCATCTCGTCCTCAATCTTCAGCTGGTCGTTGGTCATGACATCCACCTCCTCGTCTTCTGCATCCAGTCGTCGTCTGTGGATCTCTTCTTGCGCATAGAGATCGAATTCGTCTTCCTTTTCTATGTACTCGACGTTCTCCTCGACTTCGGCAAAATCGGGCGCCAAGGCTGACCACTTTTGCGGACTAATGACTGACCAAATGTATATCCTACCCGTCTCCAACCCGCAGGCTGCCAGCATGGCTCGAGAAGGGTGCCATTCGATGACTCCTTGCTCCTCCTTTGGATCTTTGAGCATGCAGACCAAACTCCCATGATTGCGCTCCCAAACGTAGAGCTCATGATTGTTATATGTCGACGCAGCAACATATTCGCCAGTTGCGCTGAAGGTGACATGGTTCCATGACAAACGGTTGACGACGTCTTGAAATTTATGCTCGATTGGTATTTGTATCGTATCGGGATCGAGGTCCTCGGCAGACAGATTCGGTATCCGTAGTGTTCGAATAATGCGATCCTGTGAATTGACCAAAAGATCGCGACCGGAACTGGTAATTCGCAGTGTGGTAATTGCGCCGGCGCAGATCTTTTCGGAATAGATGATCTCGAGCGTTTTGGCGTCGATGACGTTGATCTTACCCTTGCTTGTTCCAGCAAGAATATGGTCCCCAGAGGTAGTCCAGACCGCCGATGTGGTCATCTGTTTGGCATCGTCTTTTGTCTGTCGCTCGTCGGCGTTCGCTCGTTTCGGTGCGGAGGGGAGCACGCGCTTGATATCAACGGGTTCGGAAACATCAACGAGTGCGGGCTGTTCTTCGAATACAGCGGCGACAAATTGAAAGCTGTGCGCTGTTAGTGAGGCGAGCAGTGGCGAAGGGCTGGGGTCATCAACCTATTCCACGGGTGAAGTTCTGCCATGTATACAGGCGCACGAAAGCGGATTTCGCGAAACCTGCTACCGTCTTTCAGATCCCACAGAATGGCCCTCCATCCCTGACACGCAGATAGGAGGTAGCGACCACATCTAGACCAGCTGAGAAATGTGATGCTTTTGTTGTGGCCACGCAGCTTCCTCGCCACGCCCATAGTCTCCAGGTCCCAGACAACAACAGTACCATCGACGCGCCCGGAAGCGAGGTAGTCTCCCTTGCGATTAAACCGTAGAGAGGTCGCATGGCCGGATCGAATAGTGCTCGTGATGCTTTCCGGGTAGTCCTGGAGCAAGTAGTCGTCGGAGAGAAGCAAGTTCATGATGGTGACGAGCGAGGGTTGAAGCGAAGATCTACCCTAGAAGGTGGTCGCGCGGTGGATATCTGATTGCGCTGCCGGAGCAAGTCATAAGTCGAGACTCTTTCTATACCTATGTTGAGGTGCGCGTCGCGATGGGTGCGGAAGGGCCAAGGGTTGTCGCAAGGTCAAATATAGTAAGGTTTAGCTGGTCGCATGCGCCGTGGCGCGACCAGATTCACAGCGCTGCTGCGGAGATCCACCGCGGGGCATACCTTGGCTCAATCTCCAACTTTTGTTCTAGCAACAGCACATGGACAACATTTCAAAATGGCAAATTCAAAGTTAGTGAGGTGCACAAATCCGTTACTCCTCTCGTCTAATTTCTCTCTAGATTTGAGTATGTCCGGGAGTTTGAACAGCCAGACTCCCTGTTGCGAAACACGTGGATCGTGGTTCGTGTGGACGGCAGAGCTTTCACCAAGTACGAGCTACATGTGCTCGGCTCATTCTGGCTGCTGCTGACTTGAACTCTAAGGATGTGTGCAAGATATGGATTCGAAAAGCCGAACGACCGCAGGGCGCTCGATGTCATGAACGCAGCTGCCAAGGCTGTCGTTGCCGACCTTCCAGAGGTTACAGTAGCGTATGGTGTCAGCGACGAGTACAGGTAATGACAGCTTTTCGACGCACAATCCATCATGCTTATATTTTGAAGCTTTGTTTTTCATAAATCTTGCAATTTGTTCGATCGCAGGGCAAGGTACGTCGCTATCTGTAAGACTATCCAGGTCACTCACCTACTAACACCAAGTAGTAAACTTGTCAGCACCATTGTGTCGACCTTCACAGCAAATTACGTCCACTGTTGGTCAACCTACTTCCCGGATACACCACTGTCATTCCCCCTCCCTACGTTTGATGGGCGTGCAGTTTGCTACCCAACCGTTCAAAATCTGCGGGACTACATGAGTTGGCGCCAGGCGGACTGTAAGCAGCCTCTCTTCTGATGTGCGTAACTTTCCGCTAATGAACCAAGGCCACATTAACAATCTATATAATACTGCTTTCTGGTCTCTAGTTCAGCTTGGCGGGTTGGACAATAAGGAAGCGGAGAAGACACTTGCGGTAAGCATTCAGCAGTCTCTCTCAGCGAAGCAATCGACTAAGAAGCTCCGGACACAGGGCACATTGGCCGCTGAAAAAAATGAAATCCTGTTCTCTCGCTTCAATATCAACTATAATAACGAGCCCGAAATTTTCAGAAAAGGGAGCGTCGTCTTCCGCGATGTGCGTATGATAACGCCTCAGCTCGGTTGTGCTGGCTAACATGACCCAGTACGAACTCGTCGACCCGGAGAGCCACAACACGGCAGATGCAGTTGACGAACTGGCAGAGCCTGTTAAGCAGTCCAAGACGCAGAATGAGAACGACAGGAAACGCCGGTCCAAGGCGCGAATCGTAGTTGAGCACCTTGACATCATTCGAGATGACTTCTGGGACCGGAGACCATGGATTCTCTCCAACAAACCAGGCAAAGTGCCCAAGGAAACATAAAAATAGCACGCAGAGTCTATAAATACTCTTCTACTTCATGGCATCATTGTCTGTGTAGAAAATGCCGTCTATGTGACCCAGACATCACCCAAACGCCGACGCAAATGCAGAATACAACAAAGCAACGCCATAACAATATATCCACGGATCAAATATTCAGCCTACTTTCTCTCCTGTTCCTTTCGTTTCCGTCTCTTTTCTTCTTTCCGTGCTCGCCGGCGTCGTTTTTCCTCAGCCGCGTCATCGCTCGAGTCCGAATTCGACCTTGACTTTCTCGACTTGTGCTCTTGCTTCCGCCGAGCCTTTTCCTCCTTGCGCCTGCGCTTGGCTTCTTTGCGCTCCCTGCGCTCCTCTGTGGTCTCTCCAGCGCGTCGCGATGCTTTCTTGACCGGCTTCTCGGTGGCGTCGGAGCCAGGCTCAGTGGTCGACTCGTCATCGGAGGTATTGGAGTCTTTTCGCTTGTTCAGGGCCTCAATGGTACCCTCGAGGAAACCGCCGCGCACAAAGGTAGTGTAGAGCGAGTATTTGCCGAGTGAGCCCTTCTCGATCGCGTTGAGCTTGCCGGTGGTGATTGTCTGCACAACCTTGCCCTTCTTCGATGTGTCGAGGCCTTGGAGCTGTTCGTCGAATGCGTTCATCCACCACTGGTCGCTGGTGAAGTGTTGCGTGGCGCCGATACCCCTCGTGTTGTCTTTTCTGTTGAGAAGAAGCGGTTTGGAGAGGCCGACAGCGTCGTCTGTCTTGTGAAGCGAGTGGCCTTTGCCTCGCCAGCCCTGGGCTGTGAGCAGTGCACTTGCGTTCATTGTTTCGCAAGAGTCTTCTGCCGGTATCTTTGGAATTAGAGGGCGAGAACAAGTAGAGAAGGATCTCCCAGCCTTGTAGCGCAAAGAGGCCGAGGAAAATATGATAATTGATCTTGCAGCCTCGGAATTTTCTTGTGGGGCCGCCTGGCTTATCTGGTCGCTACTAGATAACTACAGGCGCTACCCTGTACGTAACATGAATTTTAGCTATTTGCGGTGCGCAAGATGCATGAGCTTAGAATAACGAGTTTCTGAAGATGTTTTGATTTTTCCATACTGTGAAACTTCAAAGTATCAAAATACTAAGTCACTGTTTATGTATCTTAAGCCGCCCTCGAAACAAGCTTACTTCTATTACTTGTGTTTGCGCAACAGCACCCTTGAAGAGCTACCTCCAACTATAGCAAGTGAGATCAACCGAAACTTTAATCCCTGCCGTTTCTTTCGACGGTCGGTCCGTTAAGAATGACAAGCATACTCTAGTCTCCATCGATGAAAGAATGCAAGATCCAATTCTCATACTATAGAACAAGCTGTAAGTCATTCAAACAGTCTAGCGATAGCGCAATGTCAAGGCTGAGATCCGATAGGTTCCTACCTAGCCGCTGTAAATCTCGATACTCATGTGCCGACTTAAACTTAGACAATTCCATAGCGGCCTACGATGCCGCCGTGAAGAAGAAGCTTAACGTCTCCCACTGGCACCGCTAGTGGCCAAACTGGTGGCCATCGACGAAAGAATGCAAGATCCAATTCTCATACTGTAGAACAAGCTGTACGTCATTCAAGCAGTCCAGCGACACCGCAATATCGAGGCTGAGATCCGACAGGTTTATACCCGGCCGCTGCAAATCTCGATACTCATGTGCCGACTTAAACTTGGACAATTCAATGGCGTTCAGGAACTCTGCCTGGGGCTGAGTGGCTCCCGGATTACCGGCGTTGCCAAAGCAGGAGATTGCCGATGCAAGTGCTAGAATTCCAAAAGGACCTGCCAGGTAGAGCGAGGAATTGATATTTTAATGCATATTATTGCGTAGAAGCTCAATTTTCTTGGTCCCAGATTTAGGTACCTTTGCCCTATTGCGAAAAGGGCCGCAAGTTCATACGAGGTCGACTCTCACTTATAGACCCGCCGCCGCCATCCGGACTTGTCCAATATAAAGAGCAGGCCGCGGCCGATAATACAGGCTGGAGTTTTCCTGTCATTTTTTTTTTTACTTTAACCCCCAATTCTTCGACTTATCCAAAATGAAGTCTGTCTCTGTTGTGGCCACTTTGGCCTGTGTTTCCAGCGCCGTGGCTTCGATCATTTCCATTCAAGTTCCCGAGTCGATTGTCGTGGGCCACAGTTTCCCAGTGAAGCTCGTCAACAATATTGACCAGTCAAGCACCTACCAGACCAGCATTACCTTTGGCCTTGGAGCGAGCCCCGAAGCCCCAAACACCATCATCGGCACCCCAGTGTCATCCATCTATCTACAGGGTAAGTTGCATCATCACTGGCTGCACTTTGTGATATCGCGCTGATGCCTCTAGATGGGAACATGCCTGCTGCACCTTTCATGAGAAATATGACGGTGCCGGACTGGGCTTGGGGCCGCAAGGGCAAGGTTGGTCTGCGTGCAGCAATCTTTGGTGCCTATGGCATTACGGGTGGGATCGCCACGAAGGTGTATGTGGTGGATATTACGGTTGGTGACATTTTCAGCGACAACTACGTTGAGCTTCAGTATATCGAATAAGTGTGGCACACAAGAACCATTTATCATAGCTAGACTATCCCGAACATGCAAGATGCCACCGATGCATTCACACATCGTTCATTTTTGCGCTGGCTTAATACCAAAAAGTAGCACTTGGATAGGCTATCACTGCCCAAATGAGAGGCGCATTAGGATACGATCCCCCATAATCTCCTACTTATCGGTCTTGTAGATTATTTTCTCACCAGACGCTCTGGTGTACGTGGCTGTTCCCTGGCCATTGTTGTGATAGGTGCTTCCATTTGGGTTCGAGTAATAATACGAGCCATCCCTATTAAAATGCGTCAGCATCTGTTAATGCGGTTACATGAACGTTTGGATGTGTCCCTCCTAACTTGTTCGAGTAATGGTAGGAGTTCGAGTTCACGGCGTTCGTGCCGTAATCGCGCGCGCAGTAGTGGTTGCCCTAGTAAATCGGTTCGCTCTGGTCAGCCATGAGACTTGATAGAGAGTATTAAAGGCTTTAGATAAGTTCTGCGTCATCATACTTGGCTGTTGGTGCCGTGGCTCTTGTAGGTGAAGCCACCTGCCTCAGTGCCGGGGCTGGAACTTCCGGGTGTGGTGTTGGAGGAGCCGTCCTTGGTCATATTTGCGTTTTGGGCAGGAGACTTCTGGGGTTATCTGATTAAGATGAACTAGATCACAATGTGGAAAGCTGAGCAGTGCGAAGGAAGGAGAAATTCCTAAAGGCAGAGAGAAAAGGGGGGGGAGCATTTAATAACGACGGTCCCTGCAAGTGAATGAGACATCCATCCATCTGTCTTGGCTCGGCTGAAGAAGCATTGGGAAGAAATGCATGCCCATACGCCCATCAAATTCGTCTCGTACCTCCCACAGCGCCTAATAATCAAAAGCTATGATAAATCGACTGACTAACTTTACGCGGAGCACTGAGATAGACGCGAGCTAACTACTTACGGCTATTACTGGGCCAGCGTCTTGTGGTTATATGTACTGTGTGTACTTCGCGGGGAAGTTTTGGACCTGACAATGGTGACAAGAACCTTCTACATTCTGAAGTGGCCCATCACTTTTCACCCTCGATTTCCGACAAAAATTATTAGATCTTGCCTCTAGAACACAGCTACGCTACCATGACCGTTAAAGTCTTCTTGTATGAACTTGCGATTATTCACTATCTCTTACCTCGTCTTGCTGATAAATGGCTCTAGGACTGGCGCAACAGGTAGGCGGGGTTCCAGTGCCTCAAGATGCCAATCACTACTGGCATTGCAATATTCTGACAGGTTGATTCTCTGTAGGCTACATTGGTGGCAGTGTCCTTGACTACATCTACAGAGCCCACCCGAGTTACGAATATACCATTTACGTGAGGAACGAGGACCGCGCCAAGCCAATCAAGGCCAAGTACCCCAAGGTCAACTTTGTCTATGGCTCTCTGGAAGACACCGAGACTTTGCTGGATGCGGTTTCCAAAACCAATGTTGTAATCCGTACGTTTCATGATCCAAATAATCTCCAGGGCTGACGGGTAGCAGACACGGCAGACTCCTCAGACAATGTCCCTGGCGCGACGGCCATTGCAATGGGTCTTGAACAGGGCCACACTCCAGAAAACCCCGGCTATTGGATCCATCTCTGCGGAACTTCGATCCTGACTTGGTATGATCAGAAGAATGGCCGCGAAGGCGAAGCACCGCTGCCAGAGCAGACCTACCGCGATGTTGATGACGTGGAGCGTCTCGTGACGCTGCCCGACAGCGCCCACCATCGGAATGTCGATATACTGGTTCAGGAAAATATTTCAGACGCCGTCAAAATTGCCATTATATGCCCTCCCACGATTTACGGAGAGGGCTCCGGGCCGGTCAACACGCGCAGCATCCAAGTGCCTACTCTGAGCAGGGTCACGCTCAAGGAAGGCTACGCACCGGTTATCGGCAAGGGCGAGACGGAGTGGGACAATGTGCACATCGATGACCTGTCTGACTTGTTCCTGAAGCTCCTCGATGCTACCCAGGATCCAAGCAAGAACAACAGCACAGAAATCTTTGGCCTGCATGGCTACTTCTTCGCATCGAATGGGGTTCATCGCTGGGCAGAGGTGTCGCAGTGGATTCTGGACGAGGCGGCAGAGCAGGGATACCTGTCTGGCGCGAAAACAAAGACGCTTAGTTTGAAGGAGGCTGGCAGCGTGATAGGCCGTTCTGCACCCGGCTTTGGTCGAAACTCCAAGGGAATTCCGCAGCGCGCCGCCAAGTACCTGGGATGGAAGCCTAATGGAGCCAATCTGAAGTCTACCATTGCGGCGACGGTTGCTGACGAAGCAAAAGCGCTGGGTCTGAAGGCAGATAAAGAGTAACAATGGCACGATTAGCACCGA
Source organism: Cordyceps tenuipes (assembly GCA_025583755.1). NCBI lineage: Eukaryota > Fungi > Ascomycota > Sordariomycetes > Hypocreales > Cordycipitaceae > Cordyceps > Cordyceps tenuipes. The sequence goes on from JANZYN010000102.1 coordinate 96,781, forward strand.
TGATGAACAACGCAACCGTTAAATCACAGGAATAAATTGAACAATTTGGTTGCAGATTGGGAAAAATGTAATCGATAAGATAAGGTGTGCGAGGAACCGCCCAGTGAAGGCACCATTCCTAGATTTGACTAGCCCTCTGTGTTGCTGGCCAACTATTCCAAGCGCCCCGCTCTTTTTTCTCTTGAGAAAAAAAAAGGGCCCCGAAAATTATTCTTGGGGCCTGCACGAAAATTTTGGTGGCGGGCTCGTTGAATTTCTTTCACCGTAACCCCACGTCCTTGTCTTCTTGGGCTCCTCTTCTTTTTGCATCCTCCCATCCTCTTCAAGACTTCACAAACGGGCATTTCAAATACCTCAATACAAAATGGCTGACGAAGTTTACGACGGTGCTGTTGGTATCGATCTGGGTATGTGCCTTCGCTCTCTCGTTGCCCCTCTCGCTTGCAATAATGTGGACGCTTATTTTTGTGCGTCGTGGCCGACGCCAATGGATGCGCAAAAATTCTGCGCCGGCGGCGGCCAGCCTGCTTGGATTTTCACCGGCAGGCCGCGACCGCACGATTGCAACGACGAGCACGACTAAAAAACACTATCAGAATTTCAATGCTAATCCTTTCCCCGTCGCACAGGTACCACCTACTCCTGCGTTGCCATCTACGAGGGCAGCAATGTCGAGATCATTGCCAACGAGCAGGGTTCCTTCACCACCCCTTCGTTCGTCTCCTTCACCGAGAAGGAGCGTCTGATCGGTGAGGCCGCTAAGAACAATGCTGCCATGAACCCCCGCAACACCGTCTTCGATGCCAAGTGAGTTTAACCCTGCGGCTTACATCTCTACATCCGCGGTTGCTGATATTGTCCAGGCGTCTCATTGGTCGCCGCTTCGATGACCCTACCGTCAAGAAGGACATTGAGTCTTGGCCCTTCAAGGTCCTTGACGACGATGGTACCCCCAAGATCGAGGTCGACTACCTCGGCGAGAAGAAGTCCTTCTCCGCCCAGGAGATTTCTTCCATGGTTCTCCTTAAGGTGCGTTTCCCTGCATTACCTCGGCTTTCGCACCCGCACCGCCTAACACCCACTACAGATGAAGGAGATTGCCGAGACCAAGCTTGGAAAGAAGGTTGAGAAGGCCGTCATCACTGTCCCCGCCTACTTCAACGACAACCAGCGTCAGGCTACCAAGGATGCTGGTGCCATTGCTGGCCTCAACGTCCTCCGTATCATTAATGAGCCTACCGCCGCCGCCATTGCCTATGGTCTCGGTGCTGGCAAGTCTGATAAGGAGCGTAACGTTCTTATCTACGATCTCGGTGGTGGTACTTTCGATGTCTCTCTCCTGAACATCCAGGGCGGTGTCTTCACCGTCAAGGCTACCGCTGGTGACACCCATCTTGGTGGTCAGGACTTCGACACTAACCTCCTTGATCACTGCAAGAAGGACTTCCTCCGCAAGTCCAAGAAAGACCTGAGCAATGATCCCCGTGCTCTCCGTCGTCTCCGCACTGCTTGCGAGCGCGCCAAGCGTACCCTCTCCTCCGGCGCCCAGGCCACCATTGAGATTGACTCTCTCTTCGACGGTGCCGACTTCACTACCACCATCACCCGTGCCCGTTTCGAGGAGCTTAATGCCAAGGCTTTTGCCGGCACCATTGAGCCTGTCGCTCAGGTCATCAAGGACTCTGGCCTTGACAAGTCCAAGGTCGACGAGATTGTCCTTGTTGGCGGTTCCACCCGTATCCCCAAGATCCAGAAGCTCCTCTCTGAGTTCTTCGGTGGTAAGAAGCTCGAGAAGAGCATCAACCCTGACGAGGCCGTCGCCTACGGTGCCGCCGTCCAGGCCGGTCTGTTGACTGGAAAGGCCGCTGAGTCTGATGCCGCCGACCTGCTGCTTCTCGACGTCGTTCCTCTCTCCCTCGGTGTCGCTATGGAGGGCAACATCTTTGCTCCTGTAGTGCCACGTGGTACCACGGTGCCCAGCATCAAGAAGAGGTCAGAACTATGCATTTTTTTTGTTTGTTTGCGCTTTTTGATTTTTGGCGACTTTGCAAGCTTTGCGTGCAATCTCGAATGTGGACGTGTAGCCTTGGCTATGTTTCCTATTTCTCCTGTTTACCTGATTCTCTGATATTCCCTGCTCCTCATTTGTTTCCTCTGGAAACTTGCTGTTCTCTCAAGAAAGCGACCAGTGTCGTACCCCGAATACTTTTCACGTTGCAAACACCTCTTCTGGACAACGGGCTAACATACGATTCACAGAACCTTCACTACCGTTGCCGACAACCAGCAGACTGTCCAGTTCCCCGTTTTCCAGGGCGAGCGTGTCAACTGCGAGGACAACACTTCTCTCGGTGAATTCACTCTGGCTCCCATCCCCCCCATGCGTGCTGGCGAGGCCGTCCTTGAGTGTGTTTTCGAGGTCGATGTCAACGGTATCCTGAAGGTCACCGCCACTGAGAAGACCTCGGGCCGCAGCGCCAACATCACCATCAGCAACTCTGTTGGCAAGCTCTCCACTGCTGAGATTGAGAAGATGGTCAGCGATGCCGAGGCTTTCAAGAGCAACGACGAGGCTTTCAGCAAGCGCTTCGAGGCCAAGCAGCAGCTTGAGTCTTACATTGGTCGTGTTGAGGAGATTGTCTCTGACCAGACTCTGTCCCTCAAGATGAAGCGTGGCCAGAAGGAGAAGATTGAGGCCGCTATGAGCGATGCCATGGCTGCCCTCGAGCTCGGCGACTCCTCTGCCGACGATCTCAAGAAGCAGGAGCTTACCCTCAAGCGTCTTGTCACCAAGGCCATGACCTCCCGATAAATGTCTTCGCTCAGTGCAGCCCATCGGCAGCACACTTCACCGGCTGCCCATGATGGTTTAATGAATGCTGGGGGGAGCAAAGAGCTGTTTTTTGTATGAAGCGCTGAAACGGACCAGGTGTTCAAGGAAAATCTTGGGATGTCATTTCTGCCACGTCTCGATGTCGGTTTTACCAAATGTCGATTTTATATTACGAAAAAGTTCAACAGAGTGTGTGTGATGGTTGTTTGACCGGGGAACCATGGGAAGTAAGCAAAAGAAAAAACGGGCTTCGTATTCTCTTTTTTTCCTGTCTGGGGGCGACGTGGCTTCTACGAGGGAAGATTGTCATGCTGCATCGTTCCAGGAACCGGGAGCCCAAAGTGCTTGAGCCGGCGGGCCTGATGACGAGCAGTGGAGCAATCACGCCTTGCAAATTATGATTAGACTCGGTAGAATGGCCTCAATACGAATTTTATTTGTTCAGTTACACCACAGGCGTCTCGATTCCTGAAATTCCCAAGGTTGTCTCGCAGAGGCCTGTGGCTCCTCACAAAGATGATATTGGATATAACGCCATGATTTGAAAGACTCTTCTGTTAAAAAGGCGGGTCCTTCCTTGATCAAACTGGCTGGTGGTATCCTTATCCGGTGGGTGATGGATCTCACGAAGCTACAAGTCCTTTCCTTTCCTTTCACATAGCCTCTTGACCGTGGGCTCATCAGCCATGACAGGCGGCCTACAACGCTGCTGGATCTTCCCGTCGACATCATCGCGCTCATCTTGGCGCGGCCGTGTTTACGAGGCCGCCGCTGAAGGGCTTGTTCCAGGCGCTGGTTGCACATATTCCAGAGCCGTGGTCGAACTCGCGTGGGCACGTTGGCCAAAGAAGCACCCAGTATCAGCAGCCAGGCAACTTGGAAGCAGGACGCGATGAGGTGCTCGTGCAACGGGAGACTCGACCTCAGGTCACATATCACGGGTTGCAGACGACCAGAAAAAAAAAACAGGGCAACGCCTGGCACAGCAGCGCTGGAATCGGAGAAGGCACGCACACATGCTGGCATGCGCGCGCGCTCCGGGAAGTGCCATGGGAGTAACCGATGCGGCGGCTACATGTCCCTGATATGACAAAAACTGTCTGGCAGTGGGGAACAGAGTCGTGGTTTGTGGAGAGATGGGCTCGGTACTCGGGCATGAAAGCGTTGCATCGACCGGCAAGAAGCGTTTCCACCCGAAATCTGAAAGGGAAAAAACCTCATCTACAGACAAGGCCAAGGCGCAATCCGTTGGATTCCGGCGCGGTGGAAGTTGCCATTGGAGGAGCGGCTTCACACGTCATGAGAGGTGGTGTGAAGGCACGAGCAAGAAAAAAGTGGGTGGGATTCGTGCGACGCACATGTGTGATGGGGGATTTACACATTTTTAACTTGTTAATTTATTTCTTGTTTTCGTTTTTGTCTTTCATGTGCCACTTGGACTGATCTCTGAGCCGTCGCCGCCCGCGGTTGGTGAGCATGTTTGCGCACTTGTCAGTATGGCCACGTACCAAAGAGCAAGCCACACGCATTACGACTGGCAAGACGCACAAAGAAAAGAGACAAGGAGAGGGGGTGGTGGTGTGCCTTTGGTCCGTTGGAGAACCCCAGGTTTTCTAATAAATTCCGCCCGTGGCTAGCGTCCAGATACATACAGCACGTTGTGCCAGGGCTGGCTGGCACATCTGGTCAGCAGTATTATTATTAGTTACCTATTACCTCCCCCCCGTCCTTGTTCCTTGTCTACACGGCTTACGGGTACCAGGGCCCTTGCAAATCCCATGTCATGTCTGACGCAACCGAAGGAAGACTAAACTCATTATTACTCCTCGGTTTCAGCGTTACTCTTACTGTGGGCGCGGGAGAGGAAGCTTGTGTAACTGGATGAGTATAAAAGGACGTGCCTGTTCCCCAACCTGATCCATGGGAAATCCTAATCTTTTCATTCCTACACCGAGCAAGACTCTTTATATCCTGATTTCCACATCTTCATCTTGGCCGTACAATCTTGACCGGCCTTCCACCACTCAGCCCACTGCCCAGCACTCCCATATACACCACCAACCATATCCTTCACCCACCTGCCCTTGATATACACACACAAGATGTCTTCCGGCCAGAACCAGTTCCTCGTCCTCGCTCCTGAGATCCGCCCCCCGACCGTCTCCTCGGCCGGCGCGACGGCCCCGCGCTTCCTCTCCCTCGCGCCGGACGTGTCGGACTCGCACCCGCGCGCCCAGCGCACCCGCGCCGACAGCGACGCCTCCTCGTCGGCCTCGTCGACCGCGTCGGCCAGCAGCCCGACGCTCTCGGCCGTCGACGCCACCGTGCCCGTCGCCAACACCCGCGTGCTCAAGCTCAGCCCGGTGCACTGGGGCGCCCACGTCGAGGACCACCAGGCCGACTACCACGACCTGACCCCGTCAGCGTGAAGTGAGAGGCGGTAACACGAAGGTTTGCTGCCTCTCCTCGCCCGGCATGCATGCGGCGAGTCATGGGAGGCGGGAAGGAGGATCCTGGCAGAGGGGGAAAAAGGAGCCTGCAAGATTTCCTTAAAAAAAAAACAAGTCTAATACAACCTTAACTCAAGGGCTGTGTCTTGTCTGAGACAGTTGCCCCGGCGTGGTCGCTGGGGAAGGAGATGACTTTTACGGATGACATTTATGTGTGTGTGAGCGTTTCGTTTTCCTTTTTTTCTTTTCCATCCCATCTGCTTGGCTTGTTTTAGAAATTCTTTTTATAGCAGGCAAAGAAGAGGAAAAAAAACAATACTCAATAGCATCAGCATCAGATTGGCACAAAACAAGGCCAGAAGCCGAATGAATAAATTTAGCATATTCGGAAAAGCAACAATAGCCGTTTCATCACCATGCACGCCCACATTATTACTCGCAAGTGAATCAGATTTCATCTCAACAAGGTGCCCGCGAGACGCCTCCTCCTTCGCCTGTTCCTGCCAAAGTCCTTGCTTGCTTGCAAGTTGCCACGGCCGCTAGGGTTGTACCGAAAAGCCACGAGCGGCCAGGGGGAGCAGCCCCCCATGGAAGTCTGCGAGAGGGACCACCACCTCTTTGTTGTTTGGACAAGTCCAGCCGGAATTCGTGCAAAGTATAACTAGAGCGGTCTAGTCTTCACTCTGTGACCCCCTTTCTTGGCGCCAATTTTTTTGTATCTTCATTCTCGAAGCGGTGTGAAGGGAAAAAGAAGCCCGCGGCCGTATCTTCACGGTCGTGCAGGAGAGGGGGGAGGGGTTTGTAATGCAGAGTAGAAGAAACAACAAGATACTGGAGAGGAGCTTTCCGATTCGTCACTTTGGTGGCCAGCATTCATGCCACAGCTGGCCCTTCGCTTTTTGTATTAACGTGAATAAGCTAGAGTGAGATCGCCAAGCAGACCATGGCAGATTCCGCCCGCCGGCATGATTGGTGCCTGCGACCGCTCACTTCTTAGTCAGGTTTCTTTTACCTGGCAAGGCGGCTTTGAATGTCGAGCCAACTCTGTGCTCTTCTAAATAATGATCGGGGTGAAATGATTCCCCTGCGGTCGGCGAATACCTGCGGATTGGGTCATTCAGCGTCGTCACCGTGTCGCATAAAGAACCGTCAACTCGCATCTGCTTACTTGGCTCGAGCGCCAGATCTGACGAGATTAAGTGTGAGCGTGTGTCCCTCGGAAAGGAAAAGTCGCCACCCCTGGTCGCACCGCTGCGTAATAAGCTCTTTCTTGTCTCGTCCGCATTTGTCTCGCACAGACGGGCCATGACTGCAACGCAGGCCACCATTTTTGTTTGGCTCCGAGCCCGCCAAGCGACCGCTGCACAGCCAGTCTTGGCAGACTGGGTCAGCGCTTCTTGTTTCACCGATAAAGCCAGTTAGACAGGCTGTAAAGGCACTCGTGGCGATGTGTGTGGTGTATGTAGTTCCCAGACGATGGGCGTCATACATGCCGCAAACTGTGTATCACCCCAGCGACCTGGCTCCGCGACTGGCGAAGCAGCGCACGACTGAGACGGAATAAACGTCGAGAGGTTGCACTTCTCCTCATCTGTATTTTGTATCTTTTTTCGGAGGCGGCTAAGACGGAGGGGTCCTGCGCTGTCCTACAGTATGGGCTTCCTAAGAATTCAACTCCCTGCACCTAAGAACAGTGCTACTATAAGCTAGCGCCTCTAACAACCACTACCTAGGCACATTATATAAGGCTGAAAAGACAATTATACAATAGAGCGTATTAAGAGGAATTGATTAATAGTCATAATTATTTTTTTTAACGCGTTAACTAATAAGCTATAGGGGTTGCAGCGAATTCCTCTAGATTGATGATCCAACGATTCAAGTACCGAAATGCAATTTTACAAAAGGTATCAAGTGCACTGTACACAAGCTAGCCGTGCGGTCCGATGTGAATTGACAGCGGGTCGCTTCCACAGTCTCTGTGCTTTTCAGCCTCATGAGGTCGTTCTCTGGTGCATTGATCTTGCCGCTCGTTGGCGCATCGGCATTGAAGATCCAGCCATTCCAGCCTGGCTCCATGAGCCTACCCAAGTCGAAGTTAAGTGGCAGTCCCCTGGCGGAGCGAAGGGCCGGCCACGGCACGGGATGACACCTGTAGTTGATGCAGGGCTAACCGTACCGCCATGCTCGAGATTCGTCTGAGCCGCGGGCTAGAGAGTCGTATAATTTGGACGAGAATATGTGATTCTATAAACAAGACACAGATTACTGCCACCTGTCAGCTGTCAGCTGCCAACTACCAACTGCCGCCTGCCGCCTGCCGAGCCATCTATAGTCAATTGACTAGTATAACTTTTCTTCGCTCATTTGCCGTAATGCCCGCATCTATAAAATCACATCATCACTCTTGATCTTGTCCAGTCAACAGTCAATATGGCTGTGCTGTGTACGCCCACCATCAAACACATCATTACTCGTGGTCTTGGGTATTCCAGGTATCTTAGGTATCTTAGGTATCTTAGGTATCTTTAGTATCTTTAGTATCTTTAGTATCTTCTAATAAAGGTTCTAGTGCTTAGTATGTAGGTAAGGTGATCTTCTCTACTAAGTACGTCGCTGCCGGAAGCCTCTCTAACAGCCTCTCTTTAGCTCTCGTTGCACGGCACGCGGGAGGTTGAGTTAGCTAGCGTGTAAGACGCGAGGGGTCATTGTGCTCCGTTCCCGGTGTATCTCACGTCAGTGTCTGCTTGGTCGGTTTGGGGGCCGTTCAGCGGCTGGTTGGCAACTGCCAACAGTAGACGATATGTCGTGTTACATGTTTGCCCCCAAGGTGGTGTGCCGAGGGTTCTGACTGATACTCTTGTCGAACGAGGCGCAGGGTAACGGGCAACGGGAGTGCAGAGTCCAGGACAGGGTACAGAGTAGAGAGTGCAAAGAAAAATCGCCGTATTGGTATGCAAGTCTCCGAACGAATCGGGGCAGGTCGTTGTTAATACAAAGTGTAAATTATTGCTACATAAATCTCGGCCAACATTTGCCAAATCAAATCCAGAGTTGCCTGCCTCGTGTCAGATGCTATACAACATTGATACAAGTTTCCTGCCAAGGGCAAGAAACGAATCCCCGCACGCGCTCTACTGTCCGACAGAAAAGTAAACGGCCAAAATGACAACTAGGCACATGTATGCAGCGAGCTCTGCAAACAGCACGCGCTTCAGAATCGTCCTTTGTCGGACGGTAAAGTGCGCTATCTCGCCATGCGTGCACCAGCTTATGGTCGAGTTGAACGCGCCGTAGAGGGCGATGAGACCGGCCACGGGAAATACCACGCTCAACAGCACTACCGAGACGAATACCGTCGACAGGCGCTTCTCACAGTCTTGGGCGTACCGTCTTCGAAATAGAATGTCGGCCCGCGCAGACTCCATGAGGCGCGTTTCCGATGCGGAAAAGAGGGACTGTTCGAGCCGCAGAGAGCCGTCCCTGGCTCTACGCTCCCTGGTCGAGGCTGAAAACCCACGCAGTCGCAGGAGCTTTGGGGCAACCTGCCGAAACTCTTCGTCGGCCGAATCCCAATACGAGGAGCGCGGGTCGGGGGTCTTGAGGACCTGAGACCGCCGCTGGCCACCGAGGAGTTGTAACGAGGAGATGCGCTCGCTGGACTCGTTTGACAGACCTAATGGAATGTTAGCTTTCCCATGGTATCGGGGTAGGTGGATTCACCTACCATAACTGCGTGGAGAATCCCAGCGGGAGTATGTAGGACTCGGCTTCTCGAGCTGGTCGCGGCTATTGCCCATCTGGTTGCGAGGAAGGAGAACAGAACGGGGCGTGCGAGGACTGTTTGTGGATGAAATTGTGCTGCGTCTTTCGGAATGTGCCCTGGTTACAAACGAGATTGCCGCGTCGGTGTGGTCTTCTTCACCTCGCTGAATGCGAATCTTTTGGAGTTTCGCAGCCTCAGGTAGGCTGATGAGCGGGAATGGGAGACGCGGGATCCCGACGCTACCGTTAGCGATATCCGTGGGAGAATCTTCGGCAAACAGTACTCTCTGGGGATCTCTTGCCGACTCAAATCCCTGCCAGTGGTTACCGCTCCCAAAGAATTCCGAAGACGCAGTCGAGTCCAAGCTGTCGAAGCTGCCGTTGACCTGTTTCATCTCGAAGGCCTGATGACCGCGCTCTCGAGACGTGGTAATGCCATCGAGAGAGCTAGAAACGCGGCGCATTGCCGCCTGTAATCGACTTCTCGTCGACATTCGCACACTGGGTTTTTGGCCAGTGCCATATCCAGGCCCAGCCGAAAAGGACACCGGAGGGTGGCTACTTGTGCCGCAATAGTCGTAACTGACGGTGTCGGACACATCAGCAATGCTGCTACCAGTCTCCATGTGCGTCTGGAGCTGATGTGGTCTCTGCCGGGAGAAGAGATGATCCGTCGTCACAGTTTCCCAGTCGCTCTCATGGGCGTTTGAGGGACCCTCCCGAAGTCGTAATACAGGCTTCGTTGGAGAGGGATCGGCTGTGTGAGGGGGATGAGTTGGAGATGATGCGGTCGATTGCACGGGGACTTTGACAAAGTTGTCGACTTTCTAAGCCGATGCAACTGCCTCTGCGTTGTAAAATGACCGAGCATGATGTTCCTGAATCTCCCTGAGATATCCCGTAGAAGTACCGGTAAAGTTGACTTGGTGCCGGTACCCAGATGCCGCCTCCAATGAGTGCAGTGCGCGGCTCACATCTCGCTCCGCGGACGGGCTGAGGAATAGCGAGCGGCAGGTGCTGATGTCTGACCCTTGCACACCAACGGTTGATGCTTTCGAGTATGCAGAGCTAAGATCCCCGCGTGAGTTTCTGTCCCGCAATGTTGTTGCGGGCCGCACGGGCTGTCCATAACATTGAGCTGGCGAAAAGTTCTCATGGATCAGTTCACCGAGGCTACCATGGCTGGCGTGGCTGTAAGTGCTCAAGACCGAGCAAAAGGAATCGTCTCGTGTAAGCTTAGCCTGCCCCGAGTATGGCCCGAGAAGGAGTCCCGAAGAGCCAGAGCTGGGCATTGTGTTTCGCCTTTGTGGAGGTGGACGGAGAGCGTGTTCTTGATCTGAGCACCTGGTCGGAGATAGCACCAGAGTGATCGTTCGTTGGTTGTTGAAGCGAGTCGGAGGAGTTGAAGACATGGTGTTTGTGTTTTTGGGAAGCGAATAACATTCATCGTAGTCGGCCTCAGTTTCCCAGTCGGAGCTGGAGCCTTTTATATCCATCCTGGATGAATTGTTGCGGTCTGAGTCACGCTGCCCAGAGCAGGTTGGACAAGGCGGGTCAATGTCGGACGGAGTTTTCTCAGCTCCTGATGTTTCGATTTTGTGTATTGTAGTGTTACTTGAGGCTGTGGTGGGTATTCCAGAAAAGGATTGGCCGACTGATAAAAGATGATTGCACGAGAATGTAGTGTTAGTGAGGGTGCGGCGTTGCTGTTCCGGTAGACGTAGACTTGACTATGCCCGATGATAATGGCACTAAGACGCGAGACGCGCCCCAACAACAGACACGAAAAAGTGCGTTTTTGTTGATGAGTTGGCGGCCGGCAAACCCTCATCATTGTTGATCTGACCCGACCCAAGCTGCGGCGACAAGCGAGGTCTAACGGGGCTGGCAGCTGGCAGTTGGCAACGTGACGCGGCACGAACGGGCCTTGCAAACCGACTACGTTTCTCTGAATCTGTCTGGGCTTCTGCGAGATTAGCACACATGTAATACGGAAAGGTTGGGCTGGTTTCACGGGTTTGCTTCTGCAAGTGTAGCCAAATTCAGTAGAAACGCAGAGATGGTCAATTGGGCTTGGTGTGCTATCCCTGTGCAACGCCGAATCGCTTCCCGCTTCGCTTTTCACCAATCACCACAGGTCGTTGGAACCGGTTGAAACATCCGAACCAATTGATCGGCACTGGCGTTACGGACAAATACGAGAAGCCAAATCGAGCGCACATTTACCAGGATAACCAAGCCATGTCAGACGGAGCAAGGCCACTGGTTGTGGTTGGTGAGGCGGCGAAGAGACCAAGTGGCGTCAAATTGCGCAGGCGAGGGCGACCACTCTTTGCATGACTGGGCCTCAGGTGTATTGATTGCTGCCTGAGATATTCGATGATGCCTTTTCATGTGTATCCGTTCTGATTTTGGCATAGCGGGATGGTCTCGGCCCAGAATCCTACTCTCAATCTTCAACGACTCGACGAAAACGTAGGCCTCGCAAGATGGGGCTGGCGGCACGGGCGGCTTGGCTTAGCTTACCTACTTGGACACATCGATTACCGGTACTAAGGTTCCCTGGATGAATGCAAATAGACTTATTTTGGTAGGTACATTTATGCATGCAAGTCGGTTTCTAGAAACGTGACAACTGGAGTTGCTGCATGCTCGGACTACAGCGGGTACCTGACAACCCCGCGTCAAAGCGGCGGCCGCAGGTGCCTTCCTCCTCACTCTTCACTACCTCACCTGCAGTTGGGCTCAATTCAATAATTGCACGCTTCGCGCGGGCAAAATGCGACATGGGCCGCAGGAACAGGCTATACAGCTGGGACCAGCTGCCAGACGAGATATTATTGCAGATCATTGCCTGTATGTCCCCCGCTTTAGCCTTGTAGGCGTCACCAGGATGCATACACACGCGAAGAAAGATGCTGATATCAGGAGCATATAGACCTTGAGCCATATCACATTACGCGCCTGCAGCTAGTTTCGCGCAAATTGCAGGAGCTTTGTCTGGATGACGAGCTGTGGAAGCAGCATTGCTTTGATGACTCGCCGTGGTATCTTCAGCTCCAGAACAGACGTGCCTCGGCTCCCACTTTCAGAGGCCTCACCTCTGACGGCTACCAAGTGCAAGACGCGGCACACGACTTGCAAGACGTTGTGTCCCCGACCAAAAGCCCAGGTCGAACTGATATACCGCCCGCACCGACGACGGTCGACAGCAAGCACCGCAGATGGCAACGTATACAGGACCTGGTGAACTGGGATCCGTCCTTCCCAACCGAACGAGTATCGTGGTACGATGAATACATTCAGCGCTATGCGCCGGCCTATATATCTTGGCTGCAAACCCCTCGCATGCACGATCGCGGGATGGAGGCCATAATCGAATCTCGTGGTGTCGCGCTGTATCATCCTCACGACAGCAACGATGGAGATGATACAATGCTGGCAGTATCTCCACTCGATGACGGATCCGTCTGCCTGTGGGATATCAAGGGCACCCGAGGTAAACAGGGAAGCATTATTGGGCGTAGTAAACCGGACATACTTTTCATTGACGGGCCAAGCGGCCAGAACCGTCGACGGTCGAAGCGAATCGACACGGGTGTGACGGAGTGTGTTAGCGTCGACCACGGAAACAATAGAGCCTTCTTTGCCGTCCAGAGTCGTGAGTGCTCTTGCTAGCGTGTAATGAATGTTTCTTGCTGAACGAAGGATAGATCTTATCGAGGTTGACCTGCATTGCCTCGAAGTCGTAAGCCGCCGGTCGTTTGAATGGTCCATTACAACCATGTCTGCTGCCAACGAGGGCCTACCGCTCACCATCGGGACGTCCCTTGGAATTCATTTGCATGATTGTCGGGCGCGGAGCAGAATCTCGAGCGATGCACCCGAGCGAATTGAATGGAACGGGTCGGATGTCTACAAATCTATTTTCGATCCCAGGCCACTCCCTCCATATGCGTCACTCTCGCAGCCAACACCAATCAGCATCCTGCATCTTCCAAGCCCCGGGTCTCACAATCAGGTGTCAGATGATATTTATGTTTCTGGAAGATTCACCAACATTTTACACTATGATCGGCGCAAGTTTCCAGCTATTGTCGGGTCAATATTTTCGGGCGGCTTGATCAAGAGCTTGGCTGGTGTGCCATATCCATATTCGACGGTTGACTATGAAGTCCGACGGCAAGGTGAGTTCCCGGCGGAGCAAATATCACGAATCAAAAGGACGGGCGGCGGCGTTACCATGGTTGCTGGCGGCGAGTACAAGCTTAAAGGCTCCCTTGAGATGTACGGGTTGAGCCCGACTGTGCATTCAAACGACCGGGCAACATTACAAAATGCGTCAATGAAGAATCGGCAAACGGCTGCCTCGTCGACGATCCTGTCGCTCACGACGCACGGAACCAGGATCGCCTTTTCCGATGGTAGCGGGATGATTAAATGGTTTGAGAGAGATGGCGTCACGGAATGCCGGCGACATAAAATCGGAGCGTGCGACGCCAAGGAATATAATCTCTTTGCCAGCAGTGGACGGGGCGAGATTGCGCGCAAGATTGTGTCGGCAAAGTCGTGTGTGGGTCAGGATCAAGACGGAGTGAACAAAGACAACATATTATTTTGGACAGGCGAGAGGCTTGGGATGGTGAGCTTCACGACAGCTTCGCTGTACCAATCCGAGGACTTTGAGGAAAGGGATGAAGCGGAGGCAGTGGAGGAGGAGAAGAGACAGCGGTATGCAGACAAGATGTGTGAGGCACTCGAGAGACAAACGGACGAGATACGACTCATGAGTCGCTTCGGCCAGGGCCCTGCATAATCATGATGGCGGCCAAGGCCCAAAGTCAAAGTGATGGCCGGGGGCGGGCAGAATGTGGCCCGGGCAGGACAGGGCAGGGCACGCCACGTATATAATGACGAAAATACCTGAGTCGACGCATGAATACGAATTAAATGATTGATGCTATGGAATCAGAGGTCCAGAAACGTATTCCGCTCGTGGTTGTTGCGCAGCGCCACTGATGCCCAAGAATGATTAGGCTCAGGTTTGGGCTCGCGTGTTGCGGTTCATCACCACGATAGGGAGCCTATCGCTCAGGATCATGATGCTGGGAGGAGTCACGATGGCGGGAGCCAAGACGAGAAGGAGGTTTGCGGGAGGGGACAGGGAAGAAGATAGAGTCGTCGGTTGACAGGGCAGAGCTCCGATTCGGCGATTGGAAAAAGCAAATAGCAAAGCGCATCGAGGAGAACGGGCGGCGAGGGCGGACCGCTTCCGAGCTCCCAGTATCGCAGGCTGGCAGGCTGGCTGGCTGTAGCTGGGGCCGGTGCTGCAGGGATGGCCCAAGGGACGCCCAACGTGTGTGGTTTGCCTGTCTGTCAGTTGTGATATACTGAGTGAGGTAGCTGGCTGGGGATGCCAGCGAGGCAGTACAGATTACTGTGCACCTACATACCTGCTAACGTATGCACATACCTGCTCGGGTGCTCAGGTAAGGATTTGTTTCTACCTGAGTACCTTATTAGCAGGCAGTTAGTACATAAGGAAGGTAATCGCCTCTTGACTGATAAATGACCGGGGGCAGTGCCTGGGGACTCGTCACAACACTCCAACCCATTTTCACCTCTGTCCGAGTCCTTTCTATTCGCCGTCGGATTTCGCTGCATGAATGAAGAACAACCTTGTTCGTTCCGCGCGACATAACAGATAGAAGAAGACGGTTATCCCCGCGTCACCGGATCTGGTGTGACAGACCAGATCAATTTATCATTTATCTGGTCGCCGTTTGCCGCCGCTGTGCCCTCGCCGCCATCGCGGCCATCACACATCACATCACCTGCTCCATCCATCCATCCATCCCATCCCATCCCATTTCATCCCATCCATCCATCCATCCAACCAACCTTTGTCACACCACACCGCTCGCCCGATCCAGCCAGCGCCCAGCGCCCAGCGCCCAGCGCCCAGCAGCCAGCGGGCGCATCTCGCATCTCCTGCTACCTCACCTCAACTACGCTTCACTACACTCCTTCACCATCCCGCGCGCTTGAGGTCGCCAACCTCGCTCGCCCTTTTCCGCTTTCCCTCGACCGCTCCATTTATTTTCAATTCGTCTAATTTTCTACCATTTTCTCCCTTCAGTTTCATCTTCCCCCCTCCCCCGTACACACCTCTCTCGGCCCAGGACGCTGCAGCCTTCGCCATGTCCTTCTGGGTTCTTGGTGCTGGCGCTGGTGGTTCGTCTGACGAAAGCCCTGGCTGGCATCCACATCATCACCATCACAACCAAGACAGCCACAATCACTCATACGACAACTACAGGGGCAAGCCGCAGTCGCCGCCCTTTGAGACCGAGGACCACAGTTACCATCACCAGCACGCCAACAGATACAGCTTCGACACCCATCACCGGCACTCCTACACCCACGCGGTCTATACACCGAAACAAGTCGCACCCTCCATCCACATCAAGAATCTCGCTTTCCTTGTCATTCGTGAGGAACACCCCGATAGCCCGCCGCCTGAGACATGCGACCTGCGCTTGGGCCCTCCCAACGATGGCAGCTTCTCCAAGGCCCTTCCAACACAACTGCCCGCGCCGTTGGAGCGCACCGCCTCTGGCCTTCCCATCGCAGACTCGCCTGCGCATGAAGACGACGACGACGGTGATCATTGCGGGTGTCTCCTCGATGATCTGGACGCCGCTCAGCTCGTCCGCGACCACGTCGCCAGCTTCCAGCGGCGCTGCCCGGACTCGCAATCCGGACGCATTCTCCGCTCGCTCATCAACCCCAAGAACGAACGCCCAAGGCCCTCGTCCCGCAGTCGACGGCCGCAGGACGCTGGGGCGACGCCGGCACCAGTCTCATTCCCCCTCGACAACGACGCCCTGCGCAGCGTCTTCTCTGCCGCCAACGAGCTCTTCTTCGCCAACCGGCTCGCGCGGCGCGTCGCCTGGGACTGGAGCCACCCCGGCAGCGCGCAGTACCAGAGCGCCGTCGTCGGTACCACGGCACTGCGCCGCTGCGCGCATCTCGGCGGCTGGGAGACCCTCATCGTGCTGTCCTCCCCGGTGCTCCGCGACACGCGCTACAACCGCCGCCTGCTGCTGTCCACCTTCCTACACGAGATGATCCACAGCTTCCTGTTCGTGACATGCGGGCGCAAGGCGGGCCGGCAGGGCGGCCACACGGAGGGGTTCAGGCAGATTGCCGAGGTGATTGACGCGTGGGTCGGCAGAGAGCACCTCCGCCTGAGCGACATGCAGGCCGACTTGCAGTACTTTGAGGACGGCACGCCCGTGCCGGCGACGCCGTGCATGGGGTACCGCCAGATGATGGGGGATGCTGGCGGCGGTGCAGGGCAGGAGCAGGCGGCTGCGCCGAGAACGGTTCCGGCCTGGCAGCTGGACGATGAACGGAACGTGTGGCCGCATAATACCGGCGGCAGCGGCGGCGGTGATGCCACGGGACATGGCATATACTTGAATGAACCCGTTCTGCCGCCACCGGCGCAGTTTCGACACCCAAATGACGGCGCGTGGCAGTGGTACGAGAGGGAGGGCTTCGAGGCCCGCGACGGACCGGTCCTCGGCATGCATTATTAGATTTTTTTTTCGGGGTGATTTTCCCTTTTACTTGCTCATGTAGCATTTTGTATACTGGAGTGGAAAGCGGGCATTGCTATGGCGTTTATATGGAAATTTTGCTAATTCTTGATCCATCCAACAAGCAAAACGCATTTACGTGGTCGTGGGATGATTTTCTCCATGCGCTGCATAGTCCATCAGAAGTGAGAGCCGAGTGACGAATAAAACAACAGAACCGTGTTTACATACTTTTCCCCAGCTTTCAAGCTGGGGGTTTCCAGCTGCTGCCCTAGGATGAGCAATAAGTGGCTCGTGCTGCTGCTGATGGATGAGACAGGATCGACTACCCTCTTGTGTGTGTCACCCCCCCGGTCATCGTGCGGTACTCTGTGCCGTCACTTTGACGGTGCGCCATCAGCGAGCGCCTCTCTTCATCGCACGCCGGGCTCCCCTCCGCCGCCTGCGCCGCCGCCCGCTCCTCCGCCCCGGCGGGGCCGTCGCCCTCGACGATGAGGAAGCCCGGGATGGCGCCGAGGGTGGCGGCGGCCGCGAGAAAGAAGTAGGCGCTAAGGATATAGCCGTGGTGGGCGCCCCAGGTGAAGACGCGGCCGGTGGAGGCGGGCCCGACGGCGCGGCAGATGCCGCCCATCATGGTGGCGAGGCCGTTGACGGAGCTGAGGACGCGCAGCGACCGGCACGAGTTGTTGAAGAGGATGGTGGTGGACGGGAAGGACATGACGAGGCAAAAGGCCTTGAGGAGCATGACGACGATGATGGCGGCAAAGCGGGCGCGCGCGCTGGCGAAGAGAGAGGCGTACGGCGTGGCGCAGTAGACGAAGGGCACGATGATGGCTGGAGAGAGAGGGGGGGAGGGAGGGAGGGTTAGCGGGCGGTACTCTGGCACGATGAGATCAAAGCAAAGGGGGGGGGGGGGGGGGGGCTTACAGCAAACGCGATAGGTGCGCAAGACACCCAAGCGAGTGACCAGGGCCCGATACCCGA